>JAEOAD010000752.1:0-35000 GCA_036365145.1 Orientallactaga sibirica | reverse complement strand
TTGAATGCATGGCGATCCTCCTACTTTTGCCTCCCAAGTGCTAGGATTAAAGGCGTGCACCACCACACCTGGCCTAAAAATTAACTTTTTTAAAATTATATTTTGCAAGAGGTGGGAGATGAGAGACAGGGCAAGAATGGCATACCAGGACCTCCAGGTGCTGCAAATGGACTCCAGATGCATGTGTCACTTTGTTTATCTGGTTTTATGTAGGTACTGGGGAAGCCAACCCAGGTCTTTAGTGTCTCTGCGAGCAAGTGTCTTAACAGCTGAGCCATCTCTCCAGCCCCCTGAAACACTTCTTCAAAAATGATATCTTAGCTGGGCATGGTGGCACACACCTTTAATCCCAGCACTCGGGAGGCAGAGGTAGGAGGATCGCGGTGAGTTCAAGGCCACCCTGAGACTACATAGTTAATTCCAGGTCAGCCTGGACCAGAGTAAAACCCTACCTCGGAAAAAAAAAAAAAAAAATATCTTAATTGGTTTACCAATAGTAGGCTTATTCACATATCCTTGGTTTTGATTCATCCTCCCACCATCCCATCCTTCCCTCCCCCCCACCCCTATTTAAACCCTGCCCTACTGTGATTCCTACACCACATTCAGGTCCCATGTGTTCCAGTGTCCTCTCACAGTAGCTGCCATTGCCTCATTCTAGCGTCTTGTTCTCTATAGGCACTCTGACTTTCAGCTGCTCATCTAGAAAGTTGAAGCTCGGGTCTGCAAGTCAAGTGAGCATGCAGCTGTGGCGTTCTGTGATGGGAACTCTGGGATGAGGACCAGAAGCCTTGTCCACCTGAGCACCTGTCTCTGGAAGGCCAAACCAGGCTGGCTGCTGCGGGGAAGTTGCCTGTCAACCAGGTAAGGGCTCCTTGATCCTGTCTGTCATGAAGCCGGTGCTGGACAGTGAAGCTGCCTTGGACCTGCTTCTGTATCCAAGTTCAGTGACTCTCTCTTCTAGTGTGACTTGTACTCCAAAGGTTAAAGAATGTGCTGTGACTCAGAAGGCCCAGCATTGATTTCAATCTTGCTAATTTTTTCATTTTCAGAAAAAAATTATTTCATTGTCTTTTTTTGAATCTTGGGATTTTTTTCCTCTGTTAAAATTGAACATATCTGTGGTGGTTTGATTCAGGTATCCCCATAAAACTTAGGTGTTCTGAATGCTAGTCTCCTCAGCTGATGGTAATTGGAAATTAAAGCCTCCTGGAGGTAGAGTATTGGGGGCGGGCTTATGGGTATTATAGCCAGCTTCCCCTTGCCAGTATTTGGCACACTCTCCTGTTGCTAGCGTCCATGTTATGTTGGCCAGGGGTGATGTCTACTCTGCTCATGCCATCATTTTCCCTGCCATCATGGAACTTTCTGCTCGAGCCTATAAGCCACAGTAAACCTCTTTTTTTCCCACAAGCTGTTCTTGGTCAGGTGATTTCTATCAGCAGTGTGAGCTTGACTGCAACAGTAAAGTGGTACCGAGGAACGGGATTTCTGCTGGACACCTGACTGTGTGGTTTTGGCCTTTTGGAGCTGATTTTCAAGAGGAATGTGGAAGGGTTTGAAACCTCGGCCTAAGAGATGCCTTGCAGTGCTGTAAGTACAGCTTGATGGACTATTCTGCTCAGAGTTTGAAAGGCCTGAATGCAGTAAGAACTATGGACTGTGAGGTTTGGCTTATGAGGGAGAGAGAGGAGCTTTACTTGGACTTGGCTAGCAGTTGGTATGAGATGCTTGAAGTTATGCCCGTGTCCTGAGAAGTTGTGCAGGGTTGCTTTGCGTAGAAATGAACTGATGTGAGCAGAGGGATGTGACACAGAAAAAATGAAATCTTGGGACTAAACTGCTGCCCGTTCACTGCAAATTTTTTGAGACATTATAACTTTTGAGATTGAGCCAGCTGAACTGCCCTTTTGAAGGGGCCTGAATGCTGAAGGAGTGCCCTGTTCTACGAAGTCTGCTTTATTCCCCCCTGGATTAACAAATTGTCACTCTAGCTCATATTATGGTGTATAAGAAATGTAGGAAAGAGAGGGTCATTGAGTTTACAATGTGATATTGTAATTTAGAAATGGCCATGGGTAGTGTGAAGCAGGTTTGCTGGATGCCTGCATGGAGATCCCATGGGGCCATGAGGATGGACCTTCGGTTGTAGTGGAGACCCAGTGGAGATGCCGGGACCATGAGATGGCTGCCAAGGAGGGCTGCTGGTCCCAGATGAAGTTTTCCAGGCCCGTGAGTAGCCTGGCTGGAGGGGCGGAATTGGAACTCCAGAGGCTTGTTGCTGGTTAGAATTATCGCTCTTGGAGATTTGTCATTGACTAGAGTTGTTGGACTTGGAGCTACAGAGTTTGATGTTTGCCCTGGTTGTTTTAAATCTTGTATTGGTTGAATATTTCTGTGCTTTGCCCAATGCATCCTTTTCAGTGGGAATGTTTGTTCTGTGTCATTTGGGGGTTTTGGAAGGACTTTTTTGGGTATTGTGGGTCAGTTAAAAGACCTTGGATTATGGGGAATGTATGAAAATCATTAGGATTGATAAAAACTATGGGGTCTTTGAAAGCTGCATGAATGCAATGCATTTTACATCATGTATGGTTATCAGTTTATGGGGGCCAGGGGTGGGATGTGGTAGTTTGATTCAGGTGTCCCCCATCAACTTAAGTACCCTGAATGCTAGTCTCTCCAGCTGATGGCAATTGAAAATTAAAGCCTCCTGGAGGTAGAATATTGTTGGGGGGAGGGCTTATGGGTATTAGAGCCAGCTTCCCCTTGCCATGTGTGACACACTCTTTTGTTGCTATGGTCCACCGTAGGTTGGCCAGGGGTGATGTCTACACTCTGCTCATGCCATCATGGAGCTTTCCCCTTGAGCCTGTAAGCCAAAGTAAACCTTTTTTTTCCTCAAGCTGCTCTTGGCCAGGTGATTTCTACCAGCAGTGTGAACCTGACTGCAACGTCATCCCATTACAAAACATTTTATTCACTTGTTAGATAGGGAGAGAGAGAGAGAGAGGCAGACAGAACAGGCACACCAGGGCCTTCAGCCACTGCAAAGGAATTTCAGGCACATGCTCCACCTTGTGAATCTGGCTCATGTGGGTCCTAGGGAAACAAACGTGGGTCCTTAGGCTTTGCAGGCAAGTGCCTTAACTGCTAAGCCATCTCTCTAGCCCTAGCATCCCATTTTTATTGGCTATTTTATTTCCTTTATTTTTCTCTCAGGATTGCTTGAACTTTCTGAGGTCATTAGTACTTCCAAATTTTAAGAGTTATTGTGTGTGTGTGTGTGTGTGTGTGTGTGTGTGTGTGTGTGTGTGTGTGTGTGGTGGTCAAATCTTGGTGGGGATTGCATTGACTCTGTAGATTGTTTGTTTTTGTTTGTTTTTTGTTTGGTTTTTTGGTTTTTTTTTTTGAGGTAGGGTCTCACTCTAGCTCAGGCTGACCTGGAATTCATTTGGTAGTCTCTGGGTGGCCTCAAACTCACAGCGATCCTCCTACCTCTGCCTCCTGAGTGCTGGGATTAAAGGTGTGCACCACCACACCCGGTTTTTAGATTGCTTTTGGTCAGAGCTGGTTTCACAACATGGATGCTTCCAGTCCATGGGCATGGGAGGGGAGGTCTGTTACTAGTGTTCTCTGGAACTTTCCAGGTTCTTGGCCTCTTACTCAACGAACTGAAGGACAGTGCACACAGGGAGTTTAGCAGCAAGAAACTTCATGAGGAGCAAAGTGATGATGAAGGATCAGCACACTGCCCAAGGGCAACAGGCACTGGAGTGGAGAGTGCTCACAGGCCCAGGGACATGGTCGGGGCCATTGCTCTGCAGTAGCCTTAGGTGGGGATGGGTCATTTGCCTGGCATATAGTTTGGTGCTCTGATTTCAGTTACAGACAGTTTTCCTTTTCTCTACAGTGCACAGGACTTCACCTGATGCATTTATTTTATCATATTCATACCTATTCATACATAGGCATACAATAATAAATAGTGCTTTCTTCCTGAAAGGTCACTTAAAGGACACAATAATATGCATGTACCCTAAAGCCCTTCAGGCTGGGTGGCCCCTACTGTTCTGATTCCTAAGCTATCTTAGGATGTATTTGAATGGGTGCTTAATGCAAACAATGGCTCCAAGGGGAGGAGAAAATGGTTGTTATGTGGCTCCAGGTGTACATGTAAGTGTAGCTCAGTGCAGGTGGGGTTCCAGGTTGCTAGGTGCCTTGTATAAGAGAAGGGTGTGCTTGCAGCTCAGGTCAAGCAATGTCCAGGGTGCCTGAACTACTGGCTATGCCTGCCTGCCTGCCTGCCTCTGATCCTTATGTACTCTAATGTCTTCTTCAGTTTCTTTCTCAAGTGTTTTAAAAATGTCACTTCCATGTTTAGGGTTTTTGTTGTTGTTTTTCGAGGCAGGGTCTCAATCTAGGACAGGCTGACCTGGAATTCACTGTGTAGTCTCAGGGTGGCCTCAAATTCAACAGCGATCCTCTTACCTCTGCCTCTCAAGTGCTGGCATTAAAGGCACGCATGACACACCCAGAGCCAGGGTTAGGTTTATTCTCAAGTTGTGTGTATGTGTGTCCATTCATCTTTCTGTCTACCTCATCTATCTATTTGTGGCAATTGTGAATGGGATTGTTTTTCTGGTTTCATCCTCAGCATGTTTGCTATTGGATTTACATGGGTACTGGGGAATCAAACTAGCGCCATCAGGCTTTGCAAGCAAACACCTTTCACCTCTGAGCCATCACTACAGCCCATATTGGATATTGGTATATAGGAAGGGTACTTAGTATTTTTTGTTCTAAATTTAAAAAATAATTCATGGGGGTTGGGGATTTAGTTCAGTGGATGACCGCTTTCCTAGCAAGCACAAGAGCCTTCGTTCGGTTCTCAGCACCAAAAACAATAATAATAATAATAATTCATGTATTTATTTGGGGGAGAGAGAATGAATGAATGAACATGAGCAAGCCAGGACCTCCAAGTCATCAGGCATTACAAGCAAGCATCTTTGACCACGGAGAAATCTCCAGCCCTTTTAAAAACTTTGCATTGAGGCTGCAGCAATGGCTTAGCAGTTAAGACACTTGCCTGTGAAGCCTAAGGACCCAGGTTCGATTCCCCAGGACCCACGTAAGCCAAATGCACAAGGTGGCACATGTGCCTAGAGTTCATTTGCAGTGGCTGAGGCCATGGTGTGCCCATTCTTTCTCTCTCTCTCTCTCCCCCTCTTCCTGTTTCTCTCAAATAACTGCATAAAAATTTTAAATAACTTTATTGACAGTTTCCATAAATGAAGACAATATACCATGATCATAACCCTCCCTTCCCCCACCACGATCCTCCTCCATTGAATCTCTTCCTTCTAACTAGTTTCTCTTCAATGTTGATGTCTTCATGTTTTTCCCTCCTATCATGCAGGCCTGTGGAGGTAACGTTAGCCACCTTAAAAATCATGAATATCCTAGACACTTTGTGTGATTATTTTTTTAGCTTAATTTTATTTATTGGCAATGTGTATAATGTATTTTGACCATAATCATCTCCCATTACCTTCTTTTCTTCGTCCCACTGAACTCTTCCTCCTTCCCACTGAGTTTAACTCCTTCCAGGGATTGAGAAAACAATCTGAGAAGCACATTTAAAACAGAGGTCCAAAGCACAGGGAGTCATTATCTGGTGAACGTGCTGACGAGGGAAGTGTTAGGGGGGAGGTTTTGACACAGAAAATAGTTTGTTCAAAGGCAAGAAGAACAGTGGTCTGTTCCAGGAATCAACATTTTAGTATAGCTGAATAGAAACCAGAGTTTAAGATCAACAGTAGCAGGAGACCAAAGGGAAAAGAAGGCAGGGACTTTTTTTGCCACCGATTTCAGTGATCATAGACCTTGAGAAGCACAGGAGTTGGGCTCATGTCAGACAGATATTTGAACTCTGAATTTCTTCTCCATGGCCATAGGTATATAATTGAATGTCTTTACACCTGTGTTCTAGTCAGAAGAGGAAGAATGGGTACCTTGGACTTAATTTTTACTTGCGGTCTGTATCGCTGTTTTGGACATTGGCGTATTGGGCACTTATCTGTGTTTGAGGCACTGGTACAGAACCCAGAGCTTCTTGTATGCTTGGCAACTGCTCTACGTTGAGCTATCCCCCCAGTTCTCTCCATCAGACTCTCTGCTTTTTACCATTTACTATTCACATCATGGACCTCCTTATTATAGCCTGACTTTCTTTGCCACATGTCTATAAGACAACAAGTGTGTTGGCCCTCTTGGGTCAGGTGCGTCTGGAGGTGCACATGGTGGGTCTGGCAGCTGTACTTTCCTCTGCAGTTACACGTTGGCACTGTGGGTCTGTGTCCATCTTGCAAGCATAGTTAATGGGAAGTGTTCTGGGAGGTCGATCATTGGTTATGTGCTGTTTCATTGGAGTTATGCTCTTTCAAGGCTGAAGGCCAAAAGCACATGGAAAACTCACTAAAAGAAAGTTACTATGAGGACTTGCTTCAAAACAGTCAGCTCTCATTCCCCAAGGTTCTTTGTGTCCTGCTCCACTGTGGCTGTGAGTGAGTTTGTTTTTACACTGACATGTTTATAGTCTAAGTTTCAGCTTTGGAGATCAGCATCATAACAAGCGTCAGGGTGATGACTGCAGAGTTCATACTCACTAGTAGGACTGATGTGGGAACTGAACAGACAGTAACAGCATTCTAGTCATCCACTGACCAGGGATATCTGAAATCCATGATTTTGTGTTCTCTGTTCGTTCATTGCCACTAGAAGGAAATTTTGACACTTTACAGTTACCTACAGAAATGGCTTTCAAAAGATAATTTCACAAATGACCAAAACATCCAGTTTCATTTTTGAATGTCTGACACTGAAATAAGAAAAGGAAAACTTTTTTTTTTTTTTTTCCGTGGACCTGTACTAGGGCAGCCCCTGAAACAGCATTATGTGATCATCTTAAGTGTCAGGTGATGAGGAGATCTGTTCCTTTGTTACCTGAGGCTAGGGTAATACTACAGAGACGTGGAGAACCCGGTCACGCGCCACCTTGTGCCTCTGGCTTACTTGGGTCCTGGGGAATTGAACCAAGGTCCTTTGGCTTTGCAGGCAAACGCCTTAACTACTAAGCCATCTCTCCAGACCTGGCTTGTGCTTTTATATTTACTCTGCTTCTAGTCTCAAGATAGACCAATGACAGCCAGGCATGGTGGTGCACCCCTTTAATCCCAGCATTCGGGAGGCAGTGTTATGAAGACTGATGGGAGTTTGAGGCCACCCCAAGACTACATAGTGAATTCAAGGTCAGCCTAGACTAGAGTGAGACCCTATCTCCAAAAAAAAAAAGAAAGATAGAATTCACTCACATCACATCCTCACAATTCCCCTTTCCAGAGAGAATCTTTATAGACATGAAAGCCATGGTCCATCATATGCATGACAAACCACTTGTCCCATTTTATTATTTATATATTTTACTTATTTGTGTGAGAGACAGGCAGATCAAGAGAGAGAGAGAGAGAGAGAGAGAGAGAGAGAGTGTGTGAGTGTACACGTGTTTGCTAGGCCCTCCAGCCACTGCAATGGATGGCATCTGGCTTTAGGTACAGGTGTATCAAACCTGGGTCCATTGGCATTGCAGGCAAGTGTCTTAACTGCTAAGCCATCTCTCCAGCCCCAACTCATCCCATTTTAGACATTCCTGTGGGGTCCACCCCTTTGCCATCCTGCCACAGGAGGGTTTCATGGGACACTTTGACCCATGTGGCCTCTACCAGGATATGGAGCCTTGAACTCACTTGAATTTAAGGAGGCCTTCTTCACTACAGATCCTCCTGCCTCTACCTCCTGGATCATGGGTGGGGATTATTCACTTTGATTTCATGTTCCATTAGAGGGTTTGACCTTTAATTTTATTTGAGAATAATAATAATAATTCATTTGAGAGAGAGAATGAATGAATGAACATGAGCAAGCCAGGAGACCTCCAAGTCATCAGGCATTACAAGCAAGCATCTTTGACCACTGAAAATCTGCTTTTCATTGAGGCTGCAGCAATGGCTTAGCAGTTAAGACACTTGCCTGTGAAGCCTAAGGACCCAGGTTCGATTCCCCAGGACCCACGTGCAAAGGTGGCACATTAGAGTTCATTTGCAGTGGCTGAGGCCATGGTGTGCCCATGTTTCTCTCAAATAACTGCATAAAAATTTTAAATAACTTTATTGACAGTTTCCATAAATGAAGACAATATACCATGATCAGATCCTCCTCCATTGAATCTCTTCCTTCTAACTAGTTTCTCTTCAATGTTGATGTCTTCATGTTTTTCCTCCTATCATGCAGGCCTGTGGAGGTAACGTTAGCCACCTTAAAAATCATGAATATCCTAGACACACTTTGTGTGATTATTTTTTAGCTTAATTTTATTTATTGGCAATGTGTATAATGTATTTTGACCATAATCATCTCCCATTACCTTCTTTTCTTCGTCCCACTGAACTCTTCCTCCTTCCCACTGAGTTTAACTCCTTCCAGGGATTGAGAAAACAATCTGAGAAGCACATTTAAAACAGAGGTCCAAAGCACAGGGAGTCATTATCTGGTGAACGTGCTGACAAGGGAAGTGTTAGGGGAGGTTTTGACACAGAAAATAGTTTGTTCAAAGGCAAGAAGAACAGTGGTCTGTTCCAGGAATCAACATTTTAGTATAGCTGAATAGAAACCAGAGTTTAAGATCAACAGTAGCAGGAGACCAAAGGGAAAAGAAGGCAGGGACTTTTTGCCACCGATTTCAGTGATCATAGACCTTGAGAAGCACAGGAGTTGGGCTCATGTCAGACAGATATTTGAACTCTGAATTTCTTCTCCATGGCCATAGGTATATAATTGAATGTCTTTACACCGTGTCTAGTCAGAAGAGGAAGAATGGGTACCTTGGACTTAATTTTTACTTGCTCTACATTGGCCACTTCTCTGTGTTTGAGGCACTGGGAGAACCCAGAGCTTCTTGTATGCTTGGCAACTGCTCTACGTTGAGCTATCCCCCAATCAGACTCTCTGCCCATTTACTATTCCATCATGGACCTCCTTATCCTGACTTTCTTTGCCAGTGTGTCTATAAGACAACAAGTGTGATCTTGGGTCAGGTGCAGTGGAGGTGCACATGGTGGGTCTGGCAGCTGTACTTTCCTCTGCAGTTACACGTTGGCACTGTGGGTCTGTGTCCATCTTGCAAGCATAGTTAATGGAAGTGTTCTGGGAGGTCGATCATTGCTGTGCTGTTTCATTGGAGTTATGCTCTTTCAAGGCTGAAGGCCAAAAGCACATGGAAAACTCACTAAATTACTCTGAGGACTTGCTTCAAAACAGTCAGCTCTCATTCCCCAAGGTTCTTTGTGTCCTGCTCCACTGTGGCTGTGAGTGAGTTTGTTTTTACACTGACATGTTTATAGTCTAAGTTTCAGCTTTGGAGATCAGCATCATAACAAGCATCAGGATGACTGCAGAGTTCATATTCACTAGTAGGACTGATGTGGGAACTGAACAGACAGTAACAGCATTCTAGTCATCCACTGACCAGGGATATCTGAAATCCATGATTTTGTGTTCTCTGTTCGTTCATTGACTAGAAGGAAATTTTGACACTTTACAGTTACCTACAGAAATGGCTTTCAAAAGATAATTTCACAAATGACCAAAACATCCAGTTTCATTTTTGAATGTCTGACACTGAAATAAGAAAAGGAAAACTTTTTTTTTTCTCCATGGACCTATACTAGGGCAGCCCCTGAAACAGCATTATGTGATCATCTTAAGTGCTCAGGTGATGGTCTGTTCCTTTGTTACCTGAGGCTAGGGTAATACTACAGAGAGACATGGAGAACCCGGTCACACAGGTGCCTCTGGCTTACTTGGGTCCTGGGGAATTGAACCAAGGTCCTTTGGCTTTGCAGGCAAACGCCTCTACAAGCCATCTCTCCAGACCTGGCTTGTGCTTTTATATTTACTCTGCTTCTAGTCTCAAGATAGACCAATGACAGCCAGGCATGGTGGTGCACCCCTTTAATCCCAGCATTCGGGAGGCAGTGGTATGAAGACTGATGGGAGTTTGAGGCCACCCTGAGACTACATAGTGAATTCAAGGTCAGCCTAGACTAGAGTGAGACCCTATCTCCAAAAAAAAAGAAAGATAGAATTCACTCACATCACATCCTCACAATTCCCCTTTCCAGAGAGAATCTTTATAGACATGAAAGCCATGGTCCATCATATGCATGACAAACCACTTGTCCCATTTTATTATTTATATTTTTTACTTATTTGTGTGAGAGACAGGCAGATCAAGAGAGAGAGAGAGAGAGAGAGAGAGAGAGTGTGTGTGTGTGTGTGTGTTTGCTAGGCCCTCCAGCCACTGCAATGGATGGCATCTGGCTTTAGGTACAGGTGTATCAAACCTGGGTCCATTGGCATTGCAGGCAAGTGTCTTAACTGCTAAGCCATCTCTCCAGCCCCAACTCATCCCATTTTAGATATTCCTGTGGGGTCCACCCCCCTTGCCATCCTGCCACAGGAGGGTTTCATGGGACACTTTGACTCATGTGGCCTCTACCAGGATATGGACTGACTTTCCTGGGTCCCTCTACTGGCTGACCTGGAATTCACTGTGTAGTCTCAGCGTGGCCTTGAACTCACTACAGATCCTCCTACCTCTACCTCCTGAGTGCTGGGATTAAAGAGAGAGAGAGATAGGTGTGGCCTCTAGCCACTGCAAACAAATTGAAGATGTATGCATCACCTTGTGCATCTGGCTTAGTGTCCTGGGAATCAAACCTGGGTCCTTTGGCTTTGCAGACAAGTGCCTTAACCACTAAACCATCTCTCCAGCCCCACTTTTTTTTTTTTGTGTTTTTGAGGTAGAGTCTCAGGTAGCCTAGGCTGACCTGGAATTTACTATGTTTTGGGTGACCTTGAACACACAGGGATCTCCTACCCCTGCCTCCTGAGTGCTATGATTAGAGGCATGTGCCATCATGACTGGTTAAGACACTTCAAAAATTTTTTAGTAAGAACATACCATGGCTGCTTGGTGGTATAGATCCCAGCACTTGGGAGACAGGTAGGAGGATCAACATGAGTTCAAGACCACCCTGAGACTACAGAGTGAATTCCAGGTCAGCCTGAGCACAGTGAGTGAGACCCTACCAAAAAAAAAAAAAAAAAAAAAAAAAAAAAAAAAAAAAAAAAAAAGGATGCTATCTGGTACTTCCTGTGCTATGACCCTAGAAGGGGTTAACTCTGAGATTCTACATCTCAGAAGTTGTTACCACTTTTTCTGAAAACACATTGAGAACAAGTCCATCCCAGATCAAAGGAAAGACAACTGTGTATGTCATGACCTCAGCCTGGAATGGGCCTGGTAGTTTGGATTCTTATTTATTTATTTATTTATTTATTCATTCATTCATTCAGGCAGAAGACAATGGGTGCACCAGGGCCTCCAGCCACTGCAAACAAACTCCAGATGCATGCAGGATCTGGCTTACATGGGTCCTGGGGAATCAAACCAGGGTCCTTCAGCTTTGCAGGAAAACACTTTAGCCACTAAGCCATCCCTCAGCTCCCCTTTTTTCCCCTTTTTTTTTGTAGTGTCTTGCTCTAGCCCAGGCTGGACCTGGAATTCACTATGTAGTCTCAGGGCGGCCTTGAACTCACAGTGATCCTCCTATGTCTGCCTCCCAGTGTTGGGATTTAAAGGAGTGCACCACCATGCCCGGCTTAGTTTGGGAATTTCAGAAGCACTCCAATAGTATGCTGTCACGTAAGTGAGACAAAAAGGGGGATGAAAGGTACAGGAAACACAATAGTGGCTATAAACATAATATCCCGCTGCCTTCTGGGATACACAAACCGAGCCACCAATGCAGACTTTGGTTGAGAGTCCATTTGTCCTGTACAGAGGCAGTGAGATCAAGGACAACCAAAATTGATCAACAATTCCAGAAAAGATACCTGAAGCCCTATCAAAAGATGAGGCAAAAAAGCCTGGCATGGTGGCAGAAGCCTTTCATCCCAGCACTCAAGAGCTAGATATAGGAGGATCACCGTGAGTTTAAGACCACCCTGAGACTACATAGTGAATTCCAGGTCAGTCTGAGCTAAGGTGAGACCCTACCTGGAAAAACCAACATAGGGCCCAGGTGAAGCATGTAGGAATTGATGAGATGAGCCACAGTGCTCCTAGCTTGTAGGGAGAGTTTGAAAACCTGCACCAGTGTGATGGGAGATGCAGGTGTCTAGAGCTGCTAAGAACTCACTATTAGAACAGACTTAACACACGGCAATTGTGTGGAAGAGAAGGGGGAAGAGACAGAGGGTGTGCGGCAATATGCAGAGGCCTTGACTCCCCCCACTGACAGACTGCTGCTCCCACAACTCATACCCCATAACCCCATGGTGAATACCCACCATGCCACAGGGATAGACCCTCCATGGGATGGTGGCAGGCGTAGGGAAATGATGGTGCCAACATAGGGTGTGTCCTTACAAAATTTCTACTGAAATCCAATAAAGAAATACTAAATAAACTGGGCGTGGTGGTGCATGCCTTGAATCCCAGCACTCAGGAGGCAGAGGTGGGAGGATCACCATGAGTTTGAGGCCACCCTGAGACTATATAGTAAATTCCAGGTCAGCCCCTACCTCGAAAATCCAAAAAATAAAATTAAAGACATAAATAAATAAAAATTAAAGAAAACTTCCATTGTGATTGGGGTTCAATCTGTGGATAGGAATCCCCTGGTCCCAGGTCAGCATTGACAAATAAACACTGCTGCTCCACGTTAGTTTGGGAGTCCTGCCTCTCTGTCAAGCATCCTGCACAGACATCCCTGTGGGCTTAAGGAAAGTTGATTGATTCTCATCTTCAGTGACAGTGATGATCTAGTAAAGTAAATGAACTCAAATCTCCTCTCACATTTTTTGTTTATTTTATTTATTTATTTATTTATTTATTTATTTATTTATTTATTTATTTCAGACAGAAAGAGGGAAAGAAAAAGAAGGAGAGTGAGAATGGGTGGGCCAGAGCCGGTAGCCTCTGCAACAAACTCCAGACATGTGCGCCACATTGTGCATCTGGCTTATGTGAGATGAACCAGGGTCTTTAGGCTTCAGGCAGGCAAATACCTTAACCGCTAAGCCATCCCTCCAGCCTTTTTGTATGTGTGGGGGGGAGTTCAAGGTAGAGTCTCACTCTAGCCCAGGCTGACCTGAAATTCACTCTGTAGTCTCAGGCTGGCCTTGAACTCACCACATCCTCCTACCTCAGCCTCCTGAGTGCTGGGATTCAAGGCGTGTACCACCGTGCCGGGCCTCCTGTAACAATTTGTTTGTTTGTTTGTTTGTTTGTTTGTTTGTTTTGAAACAGGGTCTCACTTTATTCCAGCTGACTTTGAGCTCCTGGGTATATTTCTCCCTCAGCCTTACATGCATCATCCCAGTTGGGGTGTGTTATTGCTACAGAAACACACCCCGCATAGCCCATTCACCCATATTTCACACACCCCAGTTACTGCAGGCTTTAAACTTCTTCTTTTTAAAAGATTTTATTTATTTATTTATTTATTTATTTATTTATTTATTTATTTATTTATTTATTTGGTTTTTTGAGGTAGGTTCTTCCTCTGGCCCAGGCTGACTTGGAATTCACTCTGTAGTCTCAGGGTGGCCTCGAACTCACGGCGATTCTCCTACCTCTGCCTCCCAAGTGCTGGGATTCAAGGGGTGCTCCACCACACCCAGAAGGCTTTAACCTTCCAAGTGATGGGGTGAATTTTAAGATATTGTTCCATTTCAAAATAAGATTCAGTCTAGAACCTGATCCCTGATTAAGCAGTGTATTTCCAGCCAATCAATCTGACAACTTATCTGTAAAACGAAGTTTCTCTCCCCTAATGTGAAGGCAAGGTCCAACTGAAAGCAGATACCAGCAAGATGCAGGGACTCTCCGTGTGGAAACAATAACAAGACCCCCGAAAAGCACATGAAGCAGGCTCTCACTCTCTCCCCATTAGGAATACCTGCAACCTTTTCATTTTATCTGTGATATGATCAAGAGTGATGATCATAAATGAATCAGTGCAGCTGGGAAAAAATTTGGTTGAGGGTGGGTGGGGGTCACAACTGTAAAAAGTGTAAGAAGCAGGGCTGGAGGGATGTCTTAGCAGTTAAGGCCTTTGACTGCAAAGCCAAAGGACCTAGGTTCGATTCCCCAGGACCTACATTAGCCAGATGCACAAGGGGGCACATGCATCTGGAGTTCGTTTGCAGTGGGTGGAGCCTCTGGCGTGCCCATTCTTTCTCTCTCTCTCTCTCTCTCTCTTATTCTGTTGAATGAATGAATGAATGAATGAATGAAGCATTGCTCTAGATCATGAATGAAAGTAGCCTGTTGCTGTGTGGGTCACGCAGTTTGGTAAATGCATTATTCCCCTGGCAATCCCTAGGCCTTGGATGGAAGGGGGAATTGGCAGCAGGCTCTTGGGGTCCCCCATCTTAGTGAAGTGCTGCCTGGGGAATAATCCATGAAGCACACAGTATGTTGTGCTCAAGCCAGCCTTTTTGTGTGAGCTTTAAAAAAACTTTTGGGGCTGGAGAGATGGCTTAGTGGTTAATCACTTGCCCATGAAGCCCTCAATTCCCCAGTACCCACGTAAGCCAGTTGGACAAAGTGGCACATGCATCTGGAGTTCATTTGCAGTGACTGGAGGCCCTTACACCCATTCTCTCTCTCTCTGCTCTCTGGCCTGTTGGTATTTGAGAGAGAGTGGCAGATGGGCATTCTAGCCACTGGAAAAGAACTCCAGATGCATGAGCCCCCTTATGCAGCTGTCTTACAAGATCCTGAGGAAATGAACCCGGATCCTTTGGCTTTGCAGGCAAGCACCTTAACCACTAAGCCATTTCTCCAGCCCTTGTGAGCCTTCTTTGTGTGCGCATGTCCAGTAGGTCCTACTAGCTACCGCTGTATGTGAGGGTAATGGGGAAATTGTTTCCAGCTGGGCCTGAAACTTAGTATTGTATGTTGGGTGGTATTCAGCTCTGACCTTTCTTTTTCTTGTTTTTTTTTAAATAAATAATATTTATATATTTGGTTTTTCGAGGTAGGTTTCACTCTAGCTCAGGCTGACCTGGAATTCACTATGTAGTCTCAGGGTGGCCTTGAACTCATGGCGATCCTCCTACCTCTACCTCCCGAGTGTTGGGAATAAAGGCGTGCACCACCACGCCCGGCTTTTAATATTTTTATTTATTTTAATTTTACATTCATGTTGGTGCCTTCGGTAGCCTCCTCCCTGTCCTCTCCCATCTTGAGGGACCCTCCTCATTGGGGAATGTGGGTCATGCACTATGGGGGTAGCCAACAGTTATGTGGGAAAGGCAGTGTCTCTGTGCATAATGACCCAATGTGTGGCTCTAACACTCTTTCTGCCCCATTTTCCGTATATTTCTCTGCAGCTCTGACCTTTCTGGCCTCCAGGTAAAGCAGGGTGCATACTTCATCAGTTCAAAGAAGTTCTTCCTCTTCTTCCTCATCCTCCCTCTGACCCCCAGATTGAGAGCTGAGGATAGAGCTGCCAGGCATTGGGAGTCTGCTCCTAAATGCTGCTCTCATGTGGTAGGCTTAGAGAGGCCCCTCTGGTCAGGAAAGGAGAGTTGGGCAGAGCAGACCTGCTGATCTGCCTGTCCTTTCCCTAGCACAGCTGTAACAAAGTACCACCATCCTCGTCTCTTCGAATAGAAATGTGCTGCTGGGCGTGGTGGTGCACACCTCTAATCCCAGCACTTGGGAGGCAGAGGCAGGAGGAGCGCCATGAGTTCAAGGCCATCCTGAATTCCAGGTCAGCCCGGCTACAGTGAGACCATACCTCAAAAACCAAAAATAAATAAATAAATAAATAGATAGATAATAAACAAACAAAAAAAAAATAAAATAAAATAAAATATAGAAATGTGCTCTCTCCTAGCCGTGAGGTCCAAGATGTCGCAGTCTTGCTGCATTGTCTCGATTAAGAAGGGAGGGCTGTGCTCCAGGCCATGTTCACACTGCTGTGTTTTCTCAGCCTATGCCAGCAGAGCCCCAGTGTCCATGGGTCATCTCCCCAGTGTGTTTCTGTGCCTGCATCTTCCTCTTCACTTATTAGGCCACGTGAGTTTTCTTCTGTAACTTTCACAACTTCCACATATAAGTTTTTAAAAAAATTATTACATTTATTTAAGAGAGAACATAGCAGAGACAGAGAGAGAGAGAGAGACGGGAGCATGCAAGAGAAAGCATGCTCATGCCAGGACCTTCAGCCACTGAAAACTAACTGCAGAATCATGTGCCATCCTATGCATCTGGCTTACATGGTTCCTGGGCAATCGAACCAGGATCCTTTGGCTTTGCAGGCAAGCACCCCAGCTCATGTATAAGTTTTGATTTGGGTTTCTATGTGGCTAGTTTTTTTAAGTTTATTTTTTTTTATTTGAGAGAGAGAGAGAGAGAGAAAAAAACACACACCAGGGCCCCAGCCACTGCAAACGAACTCCAGACACATGTGCCCCTTGTGCATCTGGCTTAGGTGGGTCCTGTGAAATTGAACCTGGGTCCTTTGGCTTTGCAGGCAAGAGCCTTCACCACTAAGCCATCCCTCCAGATCTTTTCTTTTGTTTTTCTGAGGGGTGTCACTGTAGTTCAGGCTGACCTGAAATTCACTCTGTAGTCTCAGGATGGCCTTGAACTTACAGTGATCCTCCTACCTCTGCCTCCCAAGTGCTGGGATTCAAGCCGTGTGCCACCACACCCAGCTTATTTAGTATTTCTTTATTGGATTTCAGTAAAAAAATGTTTTTTATTTATTTAATTATTTGAGACAGAGAGAGGAGAGAGAGCAAGAATGGGGCATGCCAGGGCCTCTAGCCACTGCAAACGAATGCTAGACATATGTGCCACCTTGCACATCTGACTTTACTTGGGTCCTGGGGAATCCAACTTGGGTCCTTGGGTTTTGCAGGCAAGTGCCTTAACCACTAAGCCATTTCTCCAGCAAGGAATATATATATATATAATTTTTTGAGGTAGGGTTTCACTCTAGCTCAGGTTGTCCTGGAATTCACTCTGTAGTCTCAGGGTGGCCTTGAACTCACCATTATCCTCCTACCCCTGCCTCCCTGAGTGCTGGGATTAAAGGCTTTCACCACCATGCACGGATTAAGATTTTTATTATTAAATTATTATATTTATTGAGGAAAGTACACAACCAAGGAAAGGCACCCACGTGGCTGGAGAGTCCACCATGGAGGGTCTGGCAAAAAAAACTGCAGAAAGAGAAAGAAGAGAAAGTTCAAGGAGTTCCTGTCATGTGAGTGCCCAGTGCCTCTCCAGCTCCTCTGTACACTCCACAAATGCCACCCACTTACTGTGGTGTCTATAGATTAGAAGGGATAAAAATGACCTTGTAGGAGATGGAAATGTAACCCTTGTGGATGGGTGTGTGGCAGGTGTAGGCGTTCTGAGGTTTAGGCTCTGCCCCACCCTGGGCAGCCAAAGGACTGGTTTCTGGCTGTGGAGGGGTTGTGCTTCACACAGGTGTTTCCCACTGCTGATCCGGGCTGCACACACAAGCTTATGAGAGGAGCACAGGTGTGTGGCGGGGCGAGGTGAGCCAGGTGGCTTAACTCAGGCATGCAGGGATTCGGAGCCCCACCCTGGTGCTAGAGAGTGTAGAAAGCAGGTTCTGGGCCTGGCCAGGGCCAAGACACACAGACCTCATCTTCATGCTGCCTCAGCCGGTGAGTTTTTTACCTTCTCTCTTTAGAGTGAGTTCTGAGAATGTGGACATGCGTAGACAAGCAAAGGAAGCAGCTCCTGGTTTATTATGACTTACTCTCAAAAGTGAAGGCACATCCCATGCAGGAAACAATGTTTCAGTCAGTCAGAGCATAGTACGTGTGCGCTCAAGGTCAAGGCTTATGACAAAGGACCGAGAAGGCTCCATCTGTACATCTATGCCACTGAGTTTAAGGAAAACCCTGGGGGCTTTTATTTTTATTTATTTGAGGAGGGGCATGGGAACACCAGGGCTTCCAGCCACTGCAAACAAACTCTAGATGCGTATGCCTTGGTCCTGGGGAATCAAACCAGGCTCCTTTGCCTTTGCAGGCAAGCACCTTAACCACTAAGCCATCTCTCCAGCCAAACCCTGGGGCCTTTTTTAAAATATATTTTTATTTATTTGAGAGAGAGAGAGAGATTGGGTGCCCCAAGGCCTCCAGCCACTGCAGATGAACTACAGATGCTTGCGCCCCCTGTGCATCTGATTGGGGGCATTTAAAAATGATTTTAAGGCCTGGTGTGGTGTCACATGCCTTTAATCCCAGCACTTGGGAGGCAGAGTTTGGAGGATCGTGGTGAGTTAATGGCCACCCTGAAAATACAGAGTGAATTCCAAGTCAGCCTGAGCTAAGAGTGAAACCCACATCGAAAAAGCAAAAAAAAAAAAAAAAAAAAAAAAAAAAAAAAATTTTACAATGTCAAATGGTGCTGAGTGGAGGAAATTGTCTTGCACTCATGGATATTAGGAAGCAGGAATCCTTGGGCTGCTTAAGAGTTTTCTCAAAGGTCTGCTTGGGTTCTGATATTGTCACCATGCCCTGGTTAGGACAAATGCCTAATTGACTTCTTCCCTGATCTATGCCAGGATCATAAACTAAATTTCCTTGTCTTAGCAACACATGAGATGGCTAATGCCAAAATGTGACTTATATTGAAAATGCCACCGGCAATGGGAACACATCTCAGTGTCCCCACCTTTGCTCTCTGAAGGCCTTCCACTCAGGTCCATCCGGGATTCTTAATACAGTTGAATGGCATTAGTGAGTCTGTGTTAGGAGAATGGAAAGATGATTGAGGAGAGTCAGGTGTAGGCCTCAGGAGAATGCCCCCAAATTCTTCAGCAGCAGTTGCATCAGTGTGACTGGGGGCTTTGGAGTTACTTGTTTGAAGGAGGTGAGCTACTCATTTCCTTATATAAAGATTTTATGGTCCGGGTGTTGTGGCTCACGCCTTTAATCCCAGCACTCGGGAGGCAGAGGTAGGAGGATCGCCATGAGTTCCATACCACCCTGAGACTCCACAGTGAATTCCAGGTCAGCCTAAGCTACAGTGAGACCCTACCAATGTAACCATAGGGCTCCCCGCCCAATATTTTATGTATTTATATATTTGTGTATGTATTTATTTATGGGAGAGAGAGAATGGGTGCACCAGGGCCTTTAGCCATCGCAAACGAATTCCAGATGCATTTACCACCATGTGCATCTGGCTTATGTGGGGCCTGGAAAATTGAACCACGGTCCTTAGGCTTGGCAGGCATGCGCCTTAACCACTAAGCCATCTCTCCAGGCCCCAATAACTTTTTTAAAATTAAAGTAAGTTTGCTATGCATAGACCACAAAGACATTCAAGAATGAGGTATGGCTGGTTGTGGTGGCACACACACCTTTAATCCCAGCCCTCAGGAGGCAGAGGTGGGAGGATCACTGTGAGTTCGAGGTCACCCTGTGCTAGAGGGAGACCCTACCAGGAAAAAAGACACAATGTGGTAGGGAGGGCTGTTTTCCTCTAGATATAACCTGATGCCAGCAGAGCATACCTTCTCCTAGTAGGCCTGTCAAAGTAATCGCGCAGAGGGCTGGAGGGATAGCTTAGTGGTTCAGGCGCTTGCCTGCAATCCAAAGGACCCAGGTTCAATTCCCCAGGACCACATTAGCCAGATGCACAGGGGGAAGCATGCATCTGGAGTTGGTGTGCAGTGTCTAGAGGCTCTGGCACACCTATTCTCTCTCTCCCTCTTTCTCTGCTGAATAAATAAATAGATTTTAAAAATTAAAAAAAAAACTAATCGAAGCCAGGTGTAGTGGTGCAAGCCTTTAACCCCAGCACTCAGGAGGCAGAGGTAGGAGGATCACTGAGTTTGAGGCCTCCCTGAGACTACATACTGAGTTCCAGGTCGCTTTGAACTAGAGTGAAACCCTATCTCAAAAACGAAAAAAAAAAAAAAAGTAATGGAGCAGAGCCATGCAGTGATAAATAAACAGGTCTATGGAATTGGCAATGGAGCTATTATTGACACCACTGGTAAAGGAGGGGGGAGGGTCACGAGCCACTTCCCTGGAATTGTAGCCATTACTCCTTCCTGCCTCCCTGGGCTGCTACGTAGAGGGTGTGGTCCATTTTTCCTACCTGATGGGGGAGACCTTGCAGTAATGCAGCTGTTCTGGGGTCACCCACACACTCCTGTAAATCACACCCCACTTGTACTCTGTAAGTCAACCAGTTAAATTGATTGGTTCACCTGGTTGGAATTTGGTGAGCAGTGACAGTGCTAAGATATGGCTTCATCCTGTCACTCTCAGCAGGGTTAGTAGTTCCACTCATATTCTAGGGGCCTCAACTCAGGATAAAACCCAGGATTAGTGGCTTCCTCCCAGTGACTGTGTGTGAGTAATTGAAAGGTAAACACAAGACTGAGGATTCACAGTGTTGATATGTGTGTGCATATTGTCAATGTTGTGTGTGTGTGCCCATCTGAGTATGGCGATAGAATGAGGAAGCTGTTTATATCTGATGAGTGCTTTTGCACCTATGAATTTGTGGCATCCCCAGATTCTTGTCTTAGGAATTTAAAGAAGTGAAATTCTGGGCCTGGAGAGATGGCTTGGTGGTTAAGCGCCTGCCTGTGAAGCCTAAGGACTCTGGTTCGAGGCTCGATTCCCCAGGACCCACGTAAGCCAGATGCACAAAGTGGCATATGCATCTGGAGTTCGTTTGCAGTGGCTGGAGTCCCTGCTGCACCCATTCTCTCTATCTGCCTCTCTCTCTCTCTTCTCTCTCTGTCCCTCTCAAATAAATAAAAATATTTTTTTTAAAAAAAGAAGTGAAGTTCAAAGGTCATAAGGTAAGGGTTTGATAGAGAGACTAGCCCTTTGATTGTGAGAAGGAACATCTAGAAAGTATGGAGAGATCCTGCCATATGGAAGGTTTAGGGGTAAAGCCTGTCCTGTGGCCCAAATTGGGGTCACTGATGGATTTGGAATGGGGATGAGTTAACCTTCCATGATGCCAAGTTTTGGGGCTGAATATACACAATTCCACTACCAAATATAAGCCTTCGTGGAATTGCAATTCTAGGAAAGGGGTACAGGGAGGGACTGAGTTTGTTTATGATCTGGAGAGCTCCTTTAGGCAAGAGCTAAGGAAAAGACTTCTTTGGTCTGTATTAACATGGGGACTGCTAACACATGTTTGAGGACATTACTGCTTTTTACTTTTGGGGGCTCAGTCATCCTAGACTGCCTCAGTAGTCCTAAAAGTTTTTTTTAATCTTACATAAACATGAATTTGCTTAATTTTCCAACTGGTGTTAGAAGGGGCAAAGGCATGTTTGAATATTGTTCTCCCTCCATGTCTCTTCCCATCCCTTAATTATTCTTGTTTTGTTGTTGGTTGGTTGTTTGGTTTTGAGTTAGGGTCTTATTGTAGCTCAGGCTGACCTGGCACTCACTCTGTAGTACCAGGATGGTCTCAAACTCACTGCCATCCTACTACCTCTGCCCTCCCTATTGCTGAGATTAAAGGCGTGTGCCACCATATCCTGGCCCCTTTAGTTACTTTTTTTTGGAGAAAGAGAGAATGGGCGTGACAGCCAGGTATGGTGGCACACGCCTTTAATCCCAGCACTTGGGAGGCAGAGGTAGGAGGATCGCCATGAGTTTGAGGCCACCCTGAGATGACATAGTGAATTCCAGGTCAGCCTGATCTAGAATGAGACCCTACCTTGAAAAAACAAAAAAAAAAGTGCGCCGGTAGCCTCTCAGCCACTGTGAACAAACTCCTGATGCGTGCACCCCCTTGTGGACAAGTGTGGTATTGCGCCCTTGCATCACTTTACGTCTGGCTAAACATGGGATCTGGAGAATTGAACAGGTGTTCTTAGGCTTAGCAGGCAGACGCCTTAACCACCAAGCCATCTCTCCAGCCCCCCATCGGTTATTCTTAAAGGGAATCTAATGGGAATTAGCTTGCCATAGCAGGAAGAATGAATGTTAGGGACCCACCCTGATCAACTACATGTTGCTGTCTGCTTGCAATGAAAGCCGTGTGTTTGCAGCACCTCCCTCCCTCCGGCTGTGTAGAGCATCAGAGCTTTCCCTGAGGGACTTGATCATGTAAGCCTTGATATCTCCCCAGACACCTTCTCAAGCCACTCACTTTCCTGGTGTGAGCTGCATTTTCTTTCTTTTTTTTTTCTTTTTTTTTTTTTTTTATTTTTTTTATTTATTATTTGACAGAGAAAAAGGGTGGGGGAGAGAGGTTGAGAATGAGCATGCAGGACATCCAGCTGCTGCAAACAAATTACAGATGCATGTGCCCCCTTGTGCATCTGGCTTACATGGGAAACTGTTTTCAAATTTGAACCACTCACATCTTTGCTGTATCATACCCTGGCCATTTGATAATGTTTGGTTTTTTGAGGTAAAGACTCACCGTCTCCCAGGCTGACCTGGAATTCACTATGTAGTCGCAGGGTGGTCTCAAACTCTTAGCAATCCTCCTACCTCTGCCTCCCAAGTGCTGGGATTAAAGGTGTGCACCACCATGCCCGCCTTTGATAATGTTTTAATTGTCAGTAACAGCTTTTGGCAGGTACCCCTGAGTTTTCAGACATAATGGTTTATATTTATGTGTGTGTATGGATTTTTTTTAGGTAGGGTCTCTCTCTCTCTCTCTACCCCAGGCTGACCTGGAATTCACTATAGTCTCAGGCTGGCCTCATACTCACAATGAACTTCCTACCTCTGTGTCCCAAGTGCTAGGATTAAGGGCGTGCACCACCACGCCCAACAATATATTTTTTTGCCAGCACTACAAGTAAGGAGAAAAGAATTAAAACTTAATGAATGCAAGGTTAACTTGGCATCTAACCAATGTAAATGATGATTTAGTAAATAGAGGTATTACTTTATTTTTATATGTTTTTTTTTCTCGTTTTTCGAGGTCGGGTTTCACTCTAGTCCAGGCTGACTTGGAATTCACTATGTGGTCTCAGGGTGGCCTCAAACTCACAGCGATCCTCCTACCTCTGCCTCCCAAGTGCTGGGATTAAAGGCGTGCACCACACCACGCCCATCTATTTTTTCTATTATTATTTGAGGCAGGATTTTACTGTGTGGCCTAGGCTGGCTTTGAACACATGACAATCCTCTTCTGTCAGCTCATCCTCCTGCATGCTGGAATTATAGGTGTTCACAACCATGTCTGGCCAGTGGTGTGAATTTAGACTATTAGTTAACTCTCTTTAACTTTATCTATTTAGCTCTCTGATTATCTAGGATAGGTTGTAGATGTTTTTTTATGATCGTGATGAAAGGTTTCAGCACAGTGGAAGCCCTTGGGAGTCCAGGGCTCTGGATTGGGGAGCTTGAGCTCACAGCCATCAGCATGAGCTGCTTCTCAGCGATTGTGTGTGTATTCTAGTGCATCTTCATTCACCTTGGCAAATTCTCACTTCTTTGAGATGTGGTTTTCTGTCCCCTAGGGCACTTGAACTTGGCCCTGCTCAGGGGATAATCCATATGTTCCCTATTCTGCATCCTGTTAGACATGATGATCTGGTTAATGTGAAACCCTCTGTATATCCTGAAGCTTTTCAAATGCATTCCACATACCTGTGTGCTGTATAGATTGGTGATGGCATGATATCAAAGCCATGAACATTGACTGGAAAGTTCTGCCTGCAAGGGCCCTTGGGGATACCCATAGCTGCATGCTTTACAGCCATCACACACCAGGCCCCACGAGTGATGGGACTTGGTAGTCCCAATTGACTGTAGATTGAACTGCAGTTGTTGGTGAGAACCATTGTTAACGTGGAATCATTCTCAACATACATTTATTCCATGTTAATATTCCAGCGTTATCTTCAAAGTAGTCTCATTATTTTTATTAATCTCATTATATTTTTATAGTGATTATATGATTAGAACATAGCCTGCCTTACTATTTACTTGCTAAAATCTTATTTCATCAACTTGTTTGTTTTATTTTGGGCCACTGTTAGTCAGCTTTCGAGTACTGGAACAAGGTCACTAAGATGATCAACTTCAGAAGAGGAAGCCTTGATTTTTGGCTCATGGTAAGAGATTTCAGACCTGTTGCTTTTGGGTCCCTGGTAAGGCAGATGGTGGGAGAGCCTAGTAGAAGTAGCTGCTCACCTCATATAATCCTGGAATCCAGAGAGCGGAGGAGAGGCCAGGTCCCAGGATCCCCTTCGAGAACATTGCCTTCCTCCCATAAACTTACTTCCCCCTTGAGTTCCACCTCTTCAATGCCCTTCTACTTCCCAGTCATGTCACTGACTGTGGAATTAAGACTTCAATGTTAGGGGAACATCCACGATACAAACTATAGTCGTTACCCTTCCACGACTCACGACCTTCCATTAGTAGTCACCAAAACAACCCCATTAAAAAGTGTTCCTGTGCTCAGTCCCAGGGAACAAATCCAGGTAAAGAGGCTTCCTTTTCTGAACATTTGCACCTTCAACTTTCTTAGGAGTGTGACCTGGTCTTGGGAATGGAGAAATGGCTCAGCAGTTAAGATCCTTGGTCTGCAAAGCCTAATGAGTGAGGTTTGATTCCCTAGTGCCCACATAAAGCCCAGTGCACAAAGTGGTGCAAGCATCTGTAGTCTTTCTTCCTCCCCCCTCTTTCTTTCTTTCTTTCTTTCTTTCTTTCTTTCTTTCTTTCTTTCTTTCTTTCTTTTGAGTTTTGAGGTAGAATGTGACTTTAGCTCAGACTGACCTGGAATGTACTATGTAGTCTCAGGGTGACCTCAAACTCACGGTGATCCTCCTATCTCTGCCTCCCAAGTGCTGGGATTAAAGGCATGTGCCATCATGTCCGGCTACATCTGTAGTTTGTTTGCAGCAGCTCTCTCCTTGCAAAAAAATAAATAAATTTTAAAGATGAAAAAATGAATTGTATCTGAATCAGAGTCAGGTATAGGCCCTTGGTTATGGCTTTAATCCATGAGGATAGTAGTTTGCTATGTTAAAGATTCTCCCCTCTTGTCTTTTTGATTATTTTTATTAATTATGAACTTCACTGTATGAACAAATTGTGTGTTGGTCCTATACCTCTCATGGTATCCCCTATTTCCCATGCCCATTCCACTGAGGGTTCTCCTCAGTGGTGGTGGTGGTATTCACCATGCACTTATGAGTGCATCTTAGTTTTCTGGAGAAGTTCCTTTCTCTTTTTTTTTATTTTTTAATTTTTGCTCCAATTATTTTTTCTTTAAATATTTTAATTATTTTTTGCTTATTTTATTTATTCATTTGAGAGCGACAGACAGACATAGAAAGAGGCAGAGAGAGTGAGAGAGAGAATGGGCCCACCAGGGATTCCAGCCACTGCAAAGGAACTCCAGATGCATGGGCCACCTAGTGCATCTGCTTACATGGGTACTGGGGAATGAGCCTCGAATCAGGGTCCTTAGGCTTCACAGACAAGCGTTTAACCACTAAGTCATCTCTCCAGCCCCAAATATTTTTATTTATTTATCAGGGTTGGGGGGACAGAGAGAGAGGAAGGGAGGGAGGGAGGTAGAGGGTACCCCAGGGCCTGTAGCCACTACACGTGACCTGTAGACATAAGAGCTACTATGTACATCTGGCTTATGTGGGTTCTGGGGAATCAAACTTGGGTCCTTGGGCTTGGCAGGCAAGTACCTTAAGTGCTAAGCCATCTCTCCAGCCTGTTGTTTTTAAATTTTTGTTTATTTATAGAGATGGAGGGGAGAGAGAGAGAATGGCACACCATGTCCTGCAGCTGCAGATGAACTGCAAATGCATGCACCACCTTGTGCATGTGGCTTACCTGGGTTCTGGGGAATTGAACCTGGGTACTTTGGCTTTGCAGGCAAGTGCCTTAACTGCTAAGCCAAGCCATATCTCCAGCCCTCCCTTGTTTTGAAAGAAGCAGAAACTCACTTTGTTGGCCAGGTTGGCCTCAAACTTGTGATCTTGCTGTGGCTGGGATTATAGGTGTGCATGACTTTCCCTGGATGAAGAAATCCCCATGAAAGGACCTAGTGCAGCACTGGAGAGGCAGCCTTGGAATGGAACATGCTCTTCACCCACTGACACAGGATGTAGTCAGTGCTTGAGGACCAGTTTAGGTTGGTTGGGTGTTGAAATGGTGGTAGAATGCTTGGTTTGATGGTGCCCCCCTCGAATTCCAGCACTCAAGAGGCTGGAGCATCAGAATTTCCATGTATTTGTGGATACCTTGGGCTACATAGTGAGTTCTAGGCCACTCGAGGTTTCATAGCAAGTTCCTGTCTCATAAACGAACAAGCAGCAAGATTTGGTTGTGGAACATTAACGTTTCTGATTGCTTCTTTTCTCTCCCCTATGTGGCTGAAATAAAAAAAATATTCCCTTTTTCCTTTTTTTTTTTTCTATTAATGTGTCCAGGCTAGCCTTGAACTTGCCATCCTCCTCATCAGCCCAATAGATGGGATTCCAGTCCTGCAGCAACAGATTCAGCCCAGCATAGATCCCCAGCTGTTTAACTATTTACTTATCTGTATTGGTGGTTCTATATCGCTGATCTACATCAGTAGCCCTCCTACTTCCTCAGTGCCCGAGCTCTGATTTATTTTAGCAGGAGAGCAGCTGGCTTTAGTTTCCTCTACACTAGGGACAAACATGTGACTGAGTTCTGCTGAGGTGTTAGTGGAAGTTGTTTGGTGGAGCTGATTGGAAAGTTTCTAAAGCAGGATTGACTAAGCTGGTGCATTAACTTTTTTCTTCCTGGAAGGTGCAGAGGATGCCTGGGGTTTAAGCATTCATCTCATGACTATAATGGTACCCTGAGCCACATGCCAAGTATGGATGAAGATGTAGTCCAGGTGTGAAACTGCCACACAAACCTTTGAGTGCCTTGCTCTGGATTTCTCCTTCACGGAGAAAATGAAGCACTCTGTACAGCTATAGAGATCCTTTCTCTTCTATTTTATTTTACTGCCCTCCCTCCTCTCTCTCTGTGTGTGTGTGTGTGTGTGTGTGTGTGTGTGTGTGTGTGTGTGTGTGTGTGTGTGTGCTGATTGAAATTCCCAATAGAGATGTGGAACATGGTGGGATTTTTCTTATATATTTTTTTCCTTTTCAGTGAAACTAGGAGGAAGCGTCATTCAGTTAAGTGTAAGGATTGGATATGGAGTGTCAGATGTTTGTGAATAAACAAGTGAAATAATCATTATCCAATCTGAGAGTGAATTAAGGAAATGTAGAATTTCCAGGCGCTGATGAAGGCATCGTACATCCTTCAGGTACTTGTGGTTGAAAATATAAGGCTCTGGCTTCATGGCTCCTGTCTTTAATCCCAGCACTCAGGAGGCAGAGGTGGGATTATCTCTGTGAGTTCGTGACCATCCTGAAACTACATTGTGAATTCCAGGTCAGCCTGAGCTAGAGTGAGACCCTACCTCAAAAAAAAAAAAAAAAACAACTACTACTACTAAAAACAGAGCTTGAGAGATGGCTAGTGGTTAAGGCAGTTGCCTGCAAAGCCAAGGGACCCAGGTTCGATTCCTCAGGACCCACATAAGCCAGATGTACAAGGTAGTGCATGCATCTGGCTTTCATTTGCAGTGGATGTAGGCCCTGGTACATCCGTTCTCATTCTCTCTCTCTCTCTCCCCCCATCCCTGTCCCTTTCTTTTGCCTCTCAAAATGAATAAATAATAAATATATAAAATAGTTAGAATAATAATTTTTCCTTTGGTAAAGCACTGGTTGGCAGATCTCTGGGGCTCGATGGCTCGCCAGTCTGTTATGATTGGTTACCAGTGAGACACCCCATCTCAAAGAGGTGGACAGTTCATTACGATTGCTGCCCAGGGAGAGACCCTGTCTAAACGAGGTGGACACTGTTCCTTTGGGTAAGACCCACCAGAAACCCCTGACACATGCACCTACCTCTTTCTTTTCCTTTCCTTCTTTCTCTCTCCTTCCTCTCTCTTTTCCCCTTCCTTCCCTCCCCCCCTCCCTCCTTCCCTCCTCCCTTCCTGAGCTAGAGTGAGATGCTATCTTAAGAAGTAAAATATGGGTTATAGATTGACAGAGAGAGACTCTTATTTTTTCATTGTATGGTCTCCCTCTAGCCCAGCTTGACCTGGAATTCACTAGGTAGTCTCACGCAGATGCGTGCGCCCCCTTGTGGTCAAGTGCAGGATTGCGCCCCTTTGCATCTGGCTAAACATGGGACCTGGAGATTGGAACCAGCGTTCTTTAGGCTTAGGAGGCAGGCGCCTTAACCGCTAAGCCATCTCTCCAGCCTGCCTTCCTTCCTTCCTTCCTTCCTTCCTTCCTTCCTTTCCTTTTTTCCTTCCTTTCCTTTTCCTTTTTCTTTTTTCTTTCTTTTTTCTTTCTTTCTTTCTTTCTTTCTTTCTTTCTTTCTTTCTTTCTTTCTCTTTCTTTCTTGTTTTGAGGTAGAGTGTGACTTTAGCTCAGACTGACCTGAAACATACTATGTATTCTCAGGGTGACCTCGAACTCATTGTGATCCTCCTATCTCTGCCTCCCAAGTGCTGGGATTAAAGGCATGTGCCATCACATCCGGCTACATCTGTACTTTGTTTGCAGCAGCACTCTCCTTGCAAATAAATAAATTTTAAAAATGAAAAAAAAAAAAAAATTGCATCTGAGTCAGAGACAGGTATAGGTCCTTGTTTATGGCTTTAATCCATGAGGATAGTAGTTTACTATCAAGATTGTCCCCTCTTGTATTTTTGTGTTAATTATGAACTTCACTGTATGGACAAATTGTGTGTTGGTCCTATATCTCTCATGGGATCCACTATTCCCCATCCCCGTTCCACTGAGGATCCTCCTCGGTGGTGGTGGTGGTATTCACCATGGGCTTATGAATGCATCTGAGGTTTTTGAGGAAGTTCCCTTCTTTTTTAATTTTTAAATTTTTTCTCTAACTCTTTTTTTCTTTAAATATTTTATTTTTATTTATTGGGGTTGGGAGGAGAGAGAGAGGTGAAGGGAGGGAAGGACGGAGAGAAAGGGCACCCCAGGGCCTGTAGCCACTACAAGTGAACTCTAGACATAAGGGCCACTATATACATCTGGCTTATGTGGGTTCTGGGGAATCAAACTTGGGTCCTTGGGCTTGGCAGGCAAGTGCCTTAACAGCTAAGCTATCTCTCCAGCCTATTATTTTTTAATTTTTATTCATTTATTTGAGAGGGAGGGGGAGAGAGAGAATGGCACACCATGTCCTCGTGAGGCTGCAAATGAACTGCAGATGCATGCACCACTTGTGTGTGTGGCTTACATGGGTCTTGGAGAATTGAACTTGAGTCCTTTGGCTTTGCAGGCAAGTGCCATAACTGCTAAGCCACATCTCCAACCCTCCCTTTCTTTCTTTTTTTTTTTTTTGAGAGATACACAGAGAGAGGGGAGAGGAAGACAGAGAATGGGCACGCCAGCAGGCTCAGCTGCTGTGAATAAGCTCCAGATGCATGTGCACTCTTGTGGGCAAGTGCACCATTGTGCCCTTGTGTCACTTTGCATCTGGCTAAACGTGGGACCTGGAGATTGGAACTGGCATTCTTAGGCTTAGGAGGCATGCGCCTTAACCGCTAAGCCATCTCTCCAGCCCCCTCTCTTGTTTAGAAAGAAGCAGAAACTCACTTTGTTGGCCAGGTTGGCCTCAAACTTGTAATCTGGATGTAGCTGGGATTATAGGTGTACACAACTGCACCTGGATGAAGAAATCCCCATGAAAGGACCCAGTGCAGTACTGGAGAGTCAGCCTTGGAATTGAACATGATCATCCACTGACACAGGATGTAGTCAGTAATTGAGGACAAGTTTAGGTTCTGGGATGAAAGGCATGTGCCACCATGCCTTGCAATATCAGCCATATTTTTAAAATTTCTGAGAACTCATGTGATTTAAACATTGAAGAGAGGCACAAAGATGTAGGTCTACTCTCACCCTGTGCCTATACATCCCATTCTTCCCTATTGTCCCTAGAGAGATAAGCTTTTGTCAGGTTAGGACTCTTCCTCAGTGAGTGTGATAGTATAAATATTAGAAATCATTTTTATTTTATTTGCAAGCAGAGGGGTAGAGAGAGACAGAGAATTGGCATGGCAGGGCCTCCAGGTGCTGCAAACAAATTCCAGATGCATGTGCTTCTTTATGCTTCTGGCTTCATGTGGATACTGGGGCATGGAACCTTGGTCATTAGACTTTGCAGGCCAAAGTGTTATCTGTTGAGCCATCTCATCAGCCCAATTGACCCCCTTTAAGACTCTGTATTGACAACTTCCATAATTACAGGCAATAAACCATGATAATCCCCTCCCCCCCCACTTTCCCCTCACAAATCCATTCTCCACCATATCCCCTCACTCTCTCCATTAGTCTTTCTTTAATTTTGATGTCATCTTTCCCTCCTATCATGAAGGTCCTGTGAAGGTACTGCACTGGACACTGTCGGACACTGTTAGGTCATGGATATTGTGGCCAATTTCTCTCTGAACCATTGCATTGTAAGCAGTCCTCCCCTTCCTTTGGCTCATACATTATTTCTGCCACTTTTTCCTCAATGGACCCTGAACCTTGGAAGACATGGTGGAGCTATTTCAGTGCTGACTATTCCTCTGTCAGTGCCATGGTGCCTGTTGGGTCATGCCAGTGGTCACCGCCATCTGAAAAGGGAGGCTTCTCTAGCCCAAAGTGAAAGTAGCATTAATACATGGGTATGAATGTTCAATAAAGTGCCCACAGGACAGTTTGTTGAGCATAATATATGCATTTAGCCAGGCTAAGAGCAGGCATTACACTCTCCACCATAGGCTTTTGATTAGGTTTTCAGTAGCAGGCATGCATTCCCTCCTGTGGAGTGGGCCTCTAGTCAAATTAGAGAGCAGTTGGTTTTCCCCATAACAGACATGCCATATTGCACCTGTGCGGTCATTTGGCCTGGCTGTCCAAACTTGAGGCTTGCAGTGCCCACTGTTTTCACCACTGATGACTTCTGTTTCCCATAGGGCTGCATGCAGTGGAGCTTTTCCCACCTTTCTGTCAGCTGGTCTACAGGGAGGGAGGTTTTCAGCTCAGCTCCAGCTTGAGTTCTCCGTGATCTTTCAGCCCAGGCATGTGGAGTTTTCAGCAACAGGGTCTCAGCATCTATTTCTAATGGGAAATCAATAGCATTGACAATGGCCTGTAATGCTGCTTTGGGGCCTCAGGGACCTCACTATCCAACAACTCACTGGAAGGTATCTGACCCCTGGTACTGAAATCTTTCTGGTAACAGTCTGTGGCTTCTGGGTGTGCTGTTATCCAAAAGAACAGGCTTCCATGTTGCTTATCTTGAATTTTGATTAACCCTCCCCACCCTTCCCATGACCCTACTTAGGCCCTTGTACCCCCACTAATCTGTTCATCTCATTTTGTAAGTACAGTACCATCCCCTTAACCCTCTCCCTCCCTCTCTGATAGCCCTTTTGTACCTTACTGGCCTCTGCTCCTAATTTTAACCTCAACCCACATAAAAGTCCAAACATTTCTAGCTAGGATCCACATATGTGAGAGAACATGCAGCACTTGTCCTTCTTGCCTGGGTGACCTCACTAAGTGTAATATTTTCCAGATTCATCCATTTCCCTGCACATTTCATCATTTCATTTTCCTATACTGACTCGAATTCCACTGTATAAATAGAGCACATCTTCATTACCCATTCATTACTTGAGAGACATCTCTGCTGGTTCCATTTCCAAGCCATTGTGAATAGAGCAGCAATAAACATGGTTGAGCAAGTTTCTCTAAGGGAGTGAGAAGAGTCCTCAGGATATAAGCTAGGAGTGATATATCTGGGTCATATGTTAAATCTATTTTTGGGTTTTCAAGGTAGGGTCTCTCTCTAGCCCAGGCTGACCTGTTAATGTCTGTGTAGTCTTGGTGTGGCCTCAAACTCATGAAGATCTCCTACCTCTGCCTTCCTAGTGCTGGGATGAAAGGCATGTGTCATCATGCCTGGCCCTCTTTGGCTTTTTGAGGCAGGGTATCACTGTAGCCCAGGCTGACCTGGAATTCACTATGTAGTCTAAGGGTACCTCTAACTTCTGTTGATTCTCCTCCTGCCTCCCAAGGGCTGTGATTAAAGGTGTACCAACAACACATGGCTTAATTCTTTTTAAAGTAATTTTCTTATTAATTTGCAAGTGGGGAGGGGCGGAGAAAGAAGAGAGACAGAGAATGGGCTTTCCAGTGCCTCCAGCCACTATTCCCCATCCACATTCCACTGAGGGTCATCCTCAGTGCCATTGGTGGTTCTCACCATGGGCTTATGAATGCATCTCATCCCAGCTTGTAGGTTCTGGGAATCAAACTTGGGTCCTTGGGCTTAGCAGGCAAGTGCCTTAACATAAGCCATCTATCCAGCCTATTATTATTAAATTTTTTTTTTTATTTTTTTATTTTTATTTTTATTTTTTGGTTTTTCAAGGTAGGTCCTACCCTGGTCCAGGCTGTTCAAATGAACTGCAGATGCAGGGTGGCCCAACTGTCAAAGGGCTTCCTGGGTCCTGGAGAATTGAACTTGAGTCCTTGGCTGGGATTATAACTGCTAAGCCACCACAACCGGCCTTTCTTTCTTTTATTTAGAGAGATACACAGAGAGGGAGGAGAAGAATGGGCACACCAGCAGGCTGTCAGCTGCAAATAAACTCCAGATGCATGTGCACTCTTGTGGGCAAATGCACCATATGCCCTTGTGTCACTTTGCATCTGGCTAAATGTGGGACCTGGAGATTGGAACTGGCATTCTTAGGCTTAGGAGGCAGGCGCCTTAACTGCTAAGCCATCTCCAGCCCCCTCTCTTGTTTAGAAAGAAGCAGAAACTCACTTTGTTGGCCAGTTGGCCTCAAACTTGTGATCTTGATGTAGCTGAGATTACAGGTGGCACACAACTGCACCTGGATGAAGAAAATCCATGAAAACCCAGGACCCAGTGCAGTACTGGAGAGTCAACCTTGGAATTGAACATGATCATCATCCACTGACACAGGGATGTGGTCAGTAATTGAGGACAAGTTTGGTTCTGGGATGAAAGGCGTGTGCCACCATGCCTGGCAATATCAGCCATATTTTTAAAATTTCTGAGAACTCATGTGATTTAAACATTGAAAGAGAGGCACAAAGATCTAGGTCTACTCTCACCCTCTGTTGCCTATACCCCATTCTTCCCTATTGTCCCCTAGAGATAAGCTTTTGTGTCAGGTTAGGACTCTTTCCTCAGTGATGTGTGATAGTATAAATATTAGAAATCATTTTATTTTTATTTTTGCAAGCAGAGGGTAGTAGAGAGACAGAGAATTGGCATGGCAGGGCCTCCAGGTGCTGCAAACAAATTTAGATGCATGTGCTTCTTTTATGCTTCTGGCTTCATGTGGATACTGGGGCATGGAACCTTGGTCATTAGACTTTGCAGGCCAAAGTGTTATCTGCTGAGCCATCTCATCAGCCCAGATTGACCTTACCCAAGACTCTGCTGTTGACACTTCCATAGTGCAGGCAGCCCGACCATGAGTAATCCTCCCTGCTTCGCTTTCCTCACCGTCCATTTCTCCACCACATATCCCCTCTCACTCCATTTAATTCTTTCTTTAATTTTGATATCATCTTTCCACTCCTCATGGTCCTGGAAGGTACTGCACCGGACACTGTTGGAGTCATGAATATTGTAGCCAATTTCTCTCTGAACCATTACTGCCTTAAGCAGTCCTCTTCCTTTGCTTTCAAATACATTATTTCTGCCACTTTTTCCTCTAAACAGGACCTGAACCTTGGAAGACATGGTGGAGCTATTTCAGTGCTGACTATTTCCTCTGCTCCAGCTCCATGGGTGCCTGCTAGGTCATGCAGTGATCACCACCATCTGAAAAGGGGCTTCTGGCCCAAGTGAAAGTAGCATTAATACATGGGTATGAATGTTTCAAAAAAGTGCCCAAGGACAGTTTGTTGAGCATAATATATATGCATTTTAGCCAGGCAAGAGCAAGGCATTACACTCCCCTCCACCACAGGGCTTTTTGGTTGGTTTTCAGTAGCAGGCATGCATTCCCTCCTGTGCGTGGGCCGCCTGAGTCAATTAGAAAACAGTTGAACTTTTTCTCCATAACAGACATGCCACCTCTGCCCCTGTATGCGGTCATTTAGCCTAACAGCCAAATGAGCTAGTACTTTTTTTTGTTTCACCACTGATGACTTCTGTTTCCCATAGGGCTGCATGCAGTGGAGCTTTTTCCACCTTTCTGTCAGCTGGTCTACAGGGAGGAGGTTTTCCAGCTCAGCTCAGCTTGATTTCTCCATGACTTTGTTGCCCAGGCATGTGGAACAGGGTCTCAGCATCTTTTCTAATGGGAAACCAAGGGCCTTGACAATGGCCTGTAATGTTTTGGGGGCTTCAGGGACCTCACTGGCTAACAACTCACTGGAAGGTATCCATCCATGCTACTGAATAAAGTAAGCAGTCTGTGTCTTATTCAGAATATCTTGAAAGTAGATTTTGATTGACCTTCCCCACATCTTGAATTTTGATTAACCCTCTCTTCCCCCATGGCCTTACTTAGGCCATTCCACTCCCCAGAATCTGTTCATCTCATTTTTGTATATACAGTACCATCCCCTTAAGTCCTCCCCTCCTCCCTCTCTTACATCCCTTTTGTACCTTACTGGCCTCTGCTCCTAATTTTAACCTCAACCCACATAAAAGTCAAACATTTCTAGCTAGGATCCACATATGAGAGAGAACATGCAGCACTTGTCCTTCTTGCCTGGGTGACCTCACTAAGTGTA
>JAEOAD010002860.1:0-127215 GCA_036365145.1 Orientallactaga sibirica | reverse complement strand
ATCAGTTGATTTTCTCTAAAGATGATTGAGTGCAGCAAGTTTAAACATTCCGAGTTAGTGTAATCTAACAAGATGTACAACTTACTAGTTTTGCTTCATTTCTAAAGTAGTTTGTGTAGAAAACAAACATCTTCTTTGCCGAAAAGTGTACTCTGTGAAAGAAGCTGGTTCTGTTCCAGGAAGCAGTAGCATTCATACTAACAAGGTTGAGTGCAGCAACTTCAAACTTTCCTAGTTTGTGTAATCTAACAAGATGTAAAACTTAGTAGATTGGTCTCATTTCTAAGTAGTTTGCTTAGAAAACAAACATCTTCATTCCCGAACTCTGCAATGTATGAAATAAGCTTGTTCGGTTCTAGGAATCATTTGCTTTACTAATAAGATGGTTGAGTGCAGCAACTTCAAACACTCATAGTTAGTGTATACTAAAAAGATGAACAAGTTAGTAGTTTCGCTTCATTGTTAGATTGTTTAGAAAGAAAACATCTTCATTGCCGAACACTGTACTGTGTGAAATAAGCTAGTTCAGTTCTAGGAATCAGTTTTTTATTTCAGAGATGATTGAGTACAGCAAGTTTAAACATTCCTAGTTAGTGTAATCTAATAAGATGTACAACTTACTAGTTTCCCTTCATTTCTAAAGAAGTTTCTTTAGAAAACAAACATCTTTATTGCCGAACACTGTACTGTGTGAAAGAAGCTAGTTCCATTCTACGAATCTGTTGCTTTTCTTCAAAGATGATTGAGTGCAGCAAGTTCAAATATTCCTAGTTAATGTAATCTAACAAGACGTACAACTTACTAGTTTTGCGTCATTTCTGAAGTACTTTTTTAGAAAACAAACATCTTCATTTCAGAACACTGTATTGTGTGAAATTAGCTACTTCATTTCTAGGAATCAGTTGCTTTACTACGAAGATGGTTGAGTGCAACAACTTCAAACTTTCCTAGTTTGTTGAATCTAACAAGAGGTACAAGTTAATGGATTGGCCTCATTTCTAAAGTAGTTTGTTTAGAAAACAAACCTCTGCATTCCCGAAACTCTGCAATGTGTTAAGTAAGCTAGTTCGGTTCTAGGAATCATTTGCTTTACTGCGAAGATGGTTGAGTGCAGCAACTTCAATCACTCCTAGTTATTGTAGACTAACAAGATGAACAACTTAGTAGTTCTGCTTCATTGTAGTTTGTTTACAAAGAAAATATCTTCATTGCCGAACACTGTACTGTGTGAAAGAAGCTAGTTCGGTTCTAGGAATCAGTTGTTTTTTTTTTTTATAGGTGATTGAGTACAGCAAGTTCAAACATTCCTAGTTATTGTAATCCTGCAAGATGTACAACGTACTAATTTCGCTTCATTTCTAAAGTAGTTTCTTTAGAAAACAAACATCTTCATTGCACAACACTGTACTGTGTGAAATGAGCTACTTCGTTCCTAGGAATCAGTTGCTTTACTACGAAGATGGTTGAGTGCGGCAACTTCAAACTTTCCTAGTTTATTTAATCTAACAAGATTTACAACTTAGTAGATTGGCCTCATTTCTAAAGTAGTTTGATTAGAAAACAAACATCTTCATTGCCAAACACTGTACTGTGTGAAATAAGCTAGTTCGGTTCTACAAATCAGTTGCTCTTCTCGAAAGATCGTAGAGTGCAGCAAGTTCAAACGTTCCGAGTTAGTGTAATCTAACAAGATGTACAACTTACTACTTTCGCTTCATTTCGAAAGTAGTTTGTTTAGAAAACAAACATCTTCATTGCAGAACACTGTACTGTGTGAAAGAAGCTAGTTCGGTTCCAGGAATCAGTAGCATTCCTACTAACAAGGTTGAGTGCAGCAACTTCAAACTTTCCCAGTTTGTGTAATCAAACAAGATGTACAACTTAGTAGATTCCTTTCATTTCTAAAGTAGTTTGTGTAGAAAACAAACATCTTCATTGCCGAACAATGTACTGTATGAAATAAGTTAGTTCAGTTCTAGGAGTCAGTTGCTTTTCAATAAAGATGGTGTAGTGCAGCAACTTCAAACACTTCTAGTTAGTGTAGACTAAGAAGATGTACAACTTACTAGTTTTGCTTCATTGTTAAAGGAGTTTGTTTAAAAAGAAAACATCTACATTGCCAAATACTGTACTGTGTGAAAGAACCTACTTCGGTTCTAGGAATCAGTTGTTTTTCTCCAAAGATGATTGAGTACAGCAAGTTCAAACATTCCTAGTTAGTGTAATCCTACAAGATGTACAACATACTAATTTCGCTTCATTTCTAAAGTAGCTTGTTTAGAAAACAAACATCCTCATTGCCTAACACTGTACTGTGTGAAATAACCTAGTTCATTTTTACGAATCAGTTGATTTTCTCTAAAGATGTTTCAGTGCAGCAAGTTAAATCATTCCGAGTTAGTGTAATCTAACAAGATGTACAACTTACTAGTTTCGCTTCATTTCTAAAGTAGTTTGTGTAGAAAACAAACGTCTTCATTACTGAACACTGTACTGTGTGAAAGAAGCTAGTTCGGTTCTAGGAATCAGTACCATTACTAAGAACAAGGTTGAGGGCAGCAAGTTCAAACATTCCTAGTTCATTCCCGAACTCTGCTATGTGTTAAATAAGCTAGTCCAGTTCTAGGAATCAGTTGCTTTACTATGAAGATGGTTCAGTGCAGCAACTTCAAACACTCCTAGTTAGTGTAGACTAACAAGATGAACAACTTAGTAGATTCGCTTCATTGTTAGTTTGTTTAGAAAGAAAACATCTTCATTGCCGAACACTGTACTGTGTGAAATAAGCTAGTTCGGTTCTAGGATTCAGTTTTTTTTTTCAAAGATGATTGAGTACAGCCAGTTCAAACATTCCGAGTTAGGGTACTCTAACAAGATGCACAACTTACTAGTTTCCCTTCTTTTCTAAAGTAGTGTGTTCAGAAAACAAACATCTTCATTGCAGAACACTCTACTGTGTTAAAGAAGCTAGTTCGGTTCCAGGAATCAGTAGCATTCCTACTAACAAGGGTGAGTGCAGCAACTTCAAACGTTCCCAGTTTGTGTAAACTAACAAGATGTACAACGTCCTAGATTCGCTTCATTTCTAAAGTCGTTTGTGTAGAAAACAAACATCGTCATTGCCGAACAATCTACTGCATGAAATAAGTTAGTTCCGTTCTAGGAATTAATTGCTTTTCTGTAAAGATGGTGGAGTGCAGCAACTTCAAACACTCCTAGTTAGTGTAGACTAACAAGATGAACAACTTACTTGTTTTGCTTCATTGTTAAAGGAGTTTGTTTAGAAAGAAAACATCTTCATTGCCAAACACTGTACTGCGTGAAAGAAGCTAGTTCGCGTCTAGGAATCATTTGCTTTTCTACAAAGATGATTGAGTGAAGCAAGTTTAAACATTCCTAGTTACTGTAATCTAACAAGATGTACCACTTACTAGTTTTGCTTCATTTATAAAGTAGTTTGTTTAGAAAACAAACATCTTCATTGCCGAACCTTGTACGATCTGAAATAGGTCAGTTTGTTTCTAGGAATAAGTTGCTTTACTACGAAGATGGTTGAGTGAGGCAACTTCAATCATTACTACTTAGTGTAATCTAACAAGATGTACAACTTACTACTTTCGCTTCATTTCTAACGTAGTTTGTTTAGAAAACAAACTTCTTCATTGCCGAACACTACACTGTGTCAAATAAGCTAGTTCAGTTCTCCGAATCATTTGATTTTCTACAAAGATGATTGAGTGCAGCAAGTTCAATCAGTCCTACTTAGGGTAATCTAACATGATGTACAACTTACTAGTTTTGCTTCATTTCAAAAGTGGTTTGTTTAGAAAACAAACATCTTCATTGCTGAACACTGTACTGTGTGAAAGAAGCTGGTTCGGTTCTAGGAATCAGTTGCTTTTCTATAAAGATGGTTGAGTGCAGCAAGTTAAAACATTTCTAGTTAGTGTAATCTAAGAAGAGGTACAACTTAGTAGTTGCGCTTCATTTCTAAAGTAGGTTTTTAGAAAACAAGCATCTTCATTTCCGAACACTATACTGTGTGAAATAAGCTACTTCATTTCTAGGAATCAGTTGCTTTTCTCTAAAGATGGCTGAGTGAAGCAAGTTCAAACATTCCTAGTTAATGTAGTCTAACAAGATGTACAACGTAGTAGTTTCGCTGCATTTCTAAAGTAGTTTGTTTAGAAAGCAAATACCTTCATTGCCGAACACAGTACTGTGTGAAATAAGCTACTTCGGTTCTAGGAATCAGTTGGTTTTCTACAAAGATGGTTGAGTGCAGCAAGTTCAAACACTCCTAGTTAGTGTAGACTAACAAGATGTACAGCTTACTAGTTTTGCTTCATTGTTAAAGTAGTTTGTATAGAAAACAAGCATCTTCATTGCCCAACACTGTACTGTGTAAAATAAGCTAGTTGGTTACTCAGGATCAGTTGCTTTTCTTCAAAGATGATTGAGTGCGGCAAGTTCAACCAGTCCTAGTTACTGTAATCTAACAAGAGGTACAACTTACTATTTCTGCTTCATTTCTAAAGTAGTTTTTCAGAAAACGAACATCTTCATTTCCTAACACTGTACTGTATGAAATAAGCTACTTCGTTTCTAGGAATCAGCTAATTTACTGCGAAGATGGTTGAGTGCAGCAACTTCAAACTTTCCTAGTTTGTGTAATATAACAAGATGTACAACTTAGTAGATTGGCCTCATTTCTAAAGTAGTTTGTTTAGAAAACAAACATCTTCATTTCCAGACTCTGCAATGTGTGAAATAAGCTAGTTCGGTTCTAGGAATCAGTTGCTTTACTCCGAAGATGGTTGAGTGCAGCAACTTCAAAGACTCGTAGTTAGTGTCGACTAACAAATGAACAACTTACTAGTTTCGCTTCATTGTAAAAGTAGTTTGTTTAGAAAGAAAACATCTTCATTGCCAAACACTGTACTGTGTGAAAGAAGCTAGTTCGGTTCTCGGAATCAGTTGCTTTTCTTCAAAGATGATTGAGTGCAGCAAGTTCAAACATTCCTAGTTAGTGTAATCTAACAAGATGTACAACTTCCTAATTTCGCTTCATTTCTAAAGTAGTGTTTTTAGAAAACAAACATCTTCATGGCCGAACACTATACTGTGTCAAATAAGCTAGTTCGGTTCTCCGATTCAGTTGCTTTTCTACAAAGATGATTGAGACTAGCAAGTTCAATCATTCCTACTTAGTGTAATCTAACAAGATGTTCCACTTACAAGTTTAACTTCATTTCTAAAGTAGTTTTTTAGAAAACAAACATCTTCGTTTCCGAACACTGTACTGTGTGAAATAAGCTACTTCGTTTCTAGGAATCAGTGGCTTTACCATGAAGATGTTTGAGTGCAGCAACTTCAAACTTTCCTAGTTGTTTTAATCTAACAATATGTACAACTTAGTAGATTGGCCTTATTTCTAAATTAGTTTGTTTGGAAAACAAACATCTTCATTGCCGAACACTGTACTGTGTGAAATAAGCTAGTTCGGTTCTACGAATCAGTTGCTTTTCTCTAAAGATGGTTGAGTGAAGAAAGTTCAAACATTCCGAGTTTGTGTAATCTAACAAGATGTATAAATTGGTAGTTTCGCTATATTTCTAAAATAGTTTGTTTAGAATACAAACATCTTCATTCCCGAACTCTGTAATGTGTGAAATAAGCTAGTTCGGTTCTAGGAATGAGTTGCTTTACTACGAATATGGTTGAGTGCAGCAACTTCAAAATTTCCTAGTTAGTGTAATCTAACAAGATGCAAACCTTACTAGTTTCGCTTCATTTCTAATGTAGTTTGATGAGAAAACAAACATCTTCATTGCCGAAAACTGTACTGTGTGAAAGAAGCTAGTTCAGTTCCAGGAAGCAGTAGCATTCCTACTAACAAGGTTGAGTGCAGCAACTTACAACTTTCCTAGTTTGTGTAATCTAACAAGATGTACAACTTAGTAGATTCGCTTCATTTCTAAAGAAGTTTGTGTACAAAACTACCATCTTCATTGCCGAACACTGTACTGTGTGAAAGAAGCTAGTTCGGTTCTAGGATTCAGTAGCATTCCTACTAACAAGGTTAAGCGCAGGAAGTTCAAACATTCCTAGTTAGTGTAATCTAACAAGATGTGCAACTTAGTAGATTCGCCTCATTTCTAAAGTAGTTTGTTTAGAAAACAAACATCTTCATTGCCGAACACTGTACTGTGTGAAATAATCTAGTTCGGTTCTCCGAAGCAGTTGCTTTTCTATAAAGATGGTTGAGTGCAGCAAGTTCAAACATTCCTAGCTAGTGTAATATAACAAGATTTACAACTTAGTAGTTTCACTTCATTTCTAAAGTAGTTGTTTCGAAAACAAACATCTTCATTGCCGAACCATGTATGGTCTGAAATAAACTAGTTCGGTTCTAGAAATCAGTTGCTCCACTACGAAGATGGTTGAGTGAAGCAACTACTATCTTTCCTAGTTAGTGTAATCTAACAAGATGTACAACTTACTAGTTTTCCTTCATTTCTAAAGTAGTTTGTTTACAAAACAAACATCTTCATTGCCGAACACTGTAATGTGTGAAATAAGCTATTTCGTTTCTAGGAATCAGTTGCTTTTCTGCGAAGATGGTCGAGTGCAGCAAGTTCAAGCTCTCCTAATTAGTGTAGACTAACAAGATGTACAACTTACTATTTTCGCTTCATGTTTAAAGTAGTTTGTTGAGAAAGCAAACATCTTCATTGCCGAACACTGTACTGGGTTAAAGAAGCTACTTCGGTTCTAGGAATCAGTAGCATTCCTACGAACAAGGTTGAATGCAGCAACTTCGAAATTTCCTAGTTTGTGTAATCTAACAAGATGTACAATTTACTAGTTTCGCTTCATTTCTAAAGTAGTTTGTACAATATAGTAGATTCGCCTCATTTCTAAAGTAGTTTGTTTAGAAAACAAACATCTTCATTGCCGAACACTGTACTGTGTGAAATAAGCTAGTTCAGTTCTACGAATCAGTGCCTTTTCTACAAAGATGATTGAGTGCAGTGAGTTCAAACATTCCTAGTTAGTGTAATCTAACAAGATGTACCACTTACTAGTTTCACTTCATTTCTAAAGTAGTTTGTTTAGAAAACAAACATCTTCAATGCTGAACACTGTACTGTTCTAGGAATCAGTTGATTTTCTACGAAGATGGTTGAGTGCAGCAAGTTCAAACACTCCTAGTTAGTGTACACTAATAAGATATACAACTTACTAGTTTCGCTTCATTGTTAAAGCAGTTTGTTTAGAAAACAAACATCTTCATTGCCAAACACTGTATTGTGTGAAAGAAGCTAGATCGGTTCTAGGAATCAGTGGCTTTTCTTCAAGGATGATTGAGTGCAGCAAGTTCAAACATTCCTAGTTAGTGTAATCTAACAAGATGTAAAATTCACTATTTTCGCTTCATTGTTAAAGTAGTTTGTTTAGAAAAGAAAGGTCTTCATTGCTGAACCCTGTACTGTGAGAACTAAGCTAGTTCCTTTCTAGGAATCCGTTGCTTTTCTAACAAGATGGTTGAGTGCAGCAAGTTCAAACATTTCTAGTCAGTGTAATCTAAGAAGATGTACCACATATTAGTTTCGCTTCTTTTCTAAAGTAGTTTGTTTAGAAAACAAACATCTTCATTTCTGAACACTGTACTGTGTGAAATAAGCTACTTCGGATGTAGGAATCAGTTGCTTTCCTAAAAAGAAACTTCAGTACAGCAACCTCAAACTTTCCGTTTTTGTGTAGTCTAAGAACATGTACAACTTGCTAGTTTCTCTTGATTTTAAAAGTAGTGTGTTTTGGGCTGGAGAGATGGCTTAGCGGTTAAATGCTTGCCTATGAAGCCTAAGGACCCCGGTTAGAGGCTCGATTCTCCAGGACCCACGTAAGCCAGATGCACAAGGGGATGCATGCATCTGGAGTTCGTTTGCAGTGGCTGGAGGCCCTGGCGCACCAATTCTCTCTCTCTCTGTCAAATAAATAAATAATAAAATATTTTTTTAAAAAGTAGTGTGTTTAGAAAACAAACATCTTCATTGCCGAACACTGTACTGTGTGAAATAAGCTAGTTCGGTTCTAGGAATCGGTTGGTTTTCTACGAAGATGGTTGAGTGCAGCAACTTCAAACCCTCCTAGTTAGTGTAGACTAACAAGATGAACAACTTACTAGTTTCGCTTCATTGTTAAAGTAGTTTATTTAGAAAGAAAACATCTTCATTGCCGAACACTGTAATGTGTTAAAGAAGCTAGTTTGTTTCTCAGGAATCAGTTGCTTTTCTTCAAACAAGATTGAGTGCAGCAAGTTCAAAGATTCCTAGTCAGTGTAACCTAACAAGATGTACAACTTACTAATTTTGCTTCATTTCTAAAGTAGTTTGTTTAGAACACAAACATCTTCATTGCCAAACACTATACTGTGTCAAATAAGCTAGTTCTGTTCTACGAATCAGTGGCTTTTCTACAAAGATGATTGAGTGCAGGAAGGCCAATCATTCCTACTTAGTGTAATCTAACAAGATGTACAACTTACTAGTTTAACTTCATTTCTAAAGTAGTTTTTTTAGAAAACAAACATCTTCATTTCCAAACACTATACTGTGTGAAATAAGCTACTTCATTCCTAGGAATCAGTTGCGTTACTACGAAGATGGTTGAATGCAGGAAATTCAAACTTTCCTAGTTTGTTTAATCAAACACGGTGTACAACTCAGTAGCTTGGCCTCGTTTCTAAGGTAGTTTGTTTAGAAAACAAAGATCTTCATTGCCGAACACTGTACTGTGTGAAAGAAGGTAGTTCGGTTCTTGGAATCAGTTGCTTTTCTTCAAAGATGATTGAGTGCAGCAATTTCAAACATTCCTAGTTAGTGTAATCTAACAAGATGTACAACATGCTAATTTCACTTCATTTCTAAAGTAGTTTGTTTAGAAAACAAACATCTTCATTGCAGAAAACTGTACTGTGTGAAATAAGCTAGTTCGGTTCTACGAATCAGTTGTTTTTCTCTAAAGATGGTTGAGTGTAGTAAGTTCAAACATTCCGAGTTAGTATAATCTAACAAAATGTATAACTTAGTAGTTTCGCTGTATTTCTAAAGTAGTTTGTTTAGAAAACAGCCATCTTCATTCCCGAACTCTGTAATGTGTGAAATAAGTGAGTTCTGTTCTAAGAATCAGTTGCTTTACTACGAAGATGGTTGAGTGCACCTACTTCAATATTTCCTAGTTAGTGTAATCTAACAAGATGTAAAACGTACTAGTTTCACTTCATTTCTAAAGTACTTTGTTTAGAAAACAAACAACTTCATTGCCGAACACTGTACTGTGTGAAAGAAGCGAGTTCGGTTCTAGGAATCAATAGCATTCCTACAAACAAGGATGAATGCAGCAACTTCATTCTTTCCTTGTCAGTGTAATCTCACAAGATGTACAACTCACTAGTTTCACTTCATTTCCAAAGTCGATTGTTTAGCGAACAAACACCTTCATTGCCGAACACTGTACTGTTTGAAATAAGCTAGTTCGGTTCTACGAATCAGTTGCTTTTCTAAAAAGATGATTTAGTACAGCAAGTTCAAACATTCCTAGTTTGTTTAATCTAACAAGATGTACAACTTAGTAGATTGGCCTCATTTCTAAAGTAGTGTGTTTAGAAAACAAACACCTTCATTGCTGAACACTGTACTGTGTGAAATAAGCTAGTTTGGTTCTAGGAATCAGTTGCTTTACTAAAAAAGATGGTTGAGTGCAGCAAGTTGAAACTTTTCTTGTTTGTGTAATCTAACAAGGTGTACAACTTAGTAGAGTCGCCTAATTTCTAAAGTAGTTTGTTTAGAAAACAAACATCTTCATTGCCGAACACTATACTGTGAGAAATAAGCTAGTTCGGTTCTCAGAATCAGTTCCTTTCCTATGAAGAATGTTGAGTGCAGCAAGTTCAAACTTTCCTTTTTGTGTAATCTAACAAGATGTTCAACTTAGTAGATTCGCCTCATTTCTAAAGCAGTATGTTTAGAAAACAAACACCTTCAATGCCGAAGACTGTAGTGTGTGAAATAAGCTAGTTCTTCTCTAGGAATGAGTTCCTTTCTTACGAAGACTGTTGAGTGCAGCAAGTTCAGACTTTCCTTGTTTATGTAATCTAACAAGATGTACAACTTAGTAGATTGGGCTCATATCTAAAGTAATTTTTTAGAAAACAAACATCTTCATTGCCGAACACTGTACTGTGTGGAGTAAGCTAGTTCTCAGAATCAGTTCCTTTCCTACAAAGAAGGTTGAGTTCAGCAAGTTGAAACTTTCCTTGTTTGTGTAATCCAACAAGTTTTACTTCTTAGTAGATCCGCCTCATTTTTAAAGTAGTTTGTTTAGAAAACAAACATCTTCATTGCCGAACACTGTACTGAGTGAAATAAGCTAGTTCGGTTCTCGGAATCAGTTGCTTTCCTACGAAGAAGATTGAGTGCAACAAGTTGAAACTTTCCTTGTTTGTGTAATTTCACAAGATATACAACTTATTAGATTCGCCTCATTTCTAAAGTAGTTTGTTTTGAAAACAAACTTCTTCATTGCCGAACATTGTACTGTGTGAAATAAGCTAGTTCGCTTCTAGGAATCAGTTGCTTCTCTTCACAGATATTTGAGTGCAGCTTGTTCAAACATAAGGTAGGTCGGGTCTAGGAATCAGTTGCGTTCCTAAGAAGAAGATTGTGTGCAGCAACTTGAAACGTTCCTTCTCTGTGTAATCTAACAAGGTGTACAACATAGTAGATTCGCCTCATTTCTAAAGTAGTTCAAACTTTCCTTGGTTGTGTAATCTAACAAAATGTATAACTTAGTAGATTCTCCTCATTTCTATAGTAATTTGTTTAGAAAAAAAAACATCTTTATTGCCTAACATTGTACTGTGTGAAATAAGCTAGTTCTCCTCTAGGAATGAGTTGCTTTCTTACGAATACTGTTGAGTGCAGCAAGTTCAAACTTTCCTTGTTGGTGTAATCCAACAACATGTATAACTTAGTAGATTGGGCTCATTTCTAAAGCAGTTTGTTTAGAAAACAAACATCTTCATTGCTGAACACGGTACTGTGTGAAGTAAGCTAGTTCGGTTCTCGGAATCACTTCCTTTCCTAAGAGGATGGTTGAGTGCAGTAATTTTTAAATTTTCTTATTTGTGTAATCTAACAAGATGTATAACTTAGTAGATTCACCGCATTTCTAAAGTGGTTTGTTTAGAAAACGAACCTCTTCATTGGTGAACATTGTACTGTCTGAAATAAGCTACTTCGGTTCTAGGAATCAGTTGCGTTCCTACGAAGAAGGTTGAGTGCAGCAAGTTGAAACGTTCTTTGTGTGTAATGTAACAAGATGTACAACTTCATAGATTCGCCTCATTTCTAAATTAGTTTGTTTAGAAAACAAACATCTTCATTGCCAAACACTGTACTGTGTGAAATAAGCTAGTTCGCTTCTAGGAATCAGTTGCTTTTCTATAAAGATGGTTGAGTGCAGCTAGTTCAAACATTCCTACTTAGTGTAGTGTAACAAGATGTACAACTTAGGAATTTCGCTGATTTCTAAAGCAGTTTGTTTAGAAAACAAACGTCTTCATTGCCGAACACTGTAGTGTATGAAAAAAGCTAGTTTGGTTCTAGGAATCAGTTGCTTTTCTTCACAGATATTTGAGTGCAGCTTGTTCAAATATTCTGAATTAGTGTAATGTAACAAGATGCACAATTTACTAGTTTGGCTTCATTTCTCAAATAGTTTGTTTAGAAAAAAAACGTCTTCTTTGCCAAACACTGTACTGTGTGAAACAAGCTGCTTTCATTCTAGGAATCACTTCCTTTGGACCAAGATGGTTGAGTGCAGCAAGTTCAAACATTCCTAGTTAGTGCAATCTAACAAGATATACAGCTTACTAGGTTTGCTTCATTTCTAAAGTAGTTTGTTTAGAAAACAAACATCTGTATTGCTGAACACTGTACTGTGTGAAATAAGCCTGTTCGGTTCTAGGAATCAGTTGCGTTCCTATGAAGAAAGTGGAGTGCAGCAAGTTGAAACGTTCCTTGTTTGTGTAATCTAAGAAGATGTACAACTTAATAGATTCGCCTCCTTTCTACAGGAGTTTGTTTAGAAAACAAACATCTTCATTGGCAAACACTGTACTGTGTGAAAAAAGCTAGTTCGGTTCTCAGAATCATTTGCTTTCCTACGAAGACGGTTGTGTGCAGCAAGTTCAAACTTTCCTTGTTTGTGTAATCTAACAAGAATTACACCTTAGTAGGTTCGCCTCATTTCTAAAGTAGTTTGTTTAGAAAAGAAACATCTTCAATGCCAAAGACTGTCCTGTGTGAAACAAGCTAGTTCTTCTCTAGGAATGAGTTGCTTTCTCATGAAGACTGTTGAGTGCATCAAGTTCAAACTTTCCTTCTTTATGTGATCCAACAAGATATACAACTTCATAGATTGGAATCATTTCTAAAGTAGTTTGTTTAAAATACAAACATCTTCATTGCCGAACACTATACTGTGTCAAATAAGCTAGTTCGGTTCTCCGAATCACTTGCTTTTCTACAATGATTGAGTGTAGTAAGGTCAATCATTCCTACTTAGTGTGATCTAAAAAGATGTACAACTTCCTAGATTAACTTCATTTCTGAAGCAGTTTTTTAGAAAACCAACATCTTTATTGCGGAACACTGTACTGTGTGAAATAACCTACCTCGTTTGTAGGAATCAGTTGCTTTACTACGAAGATGGTTGAGTTCAGCAACTTCAAACTTTCCTTGTTTGTGTAATCTAAAAAGATATACAACTTAGTAGATTTGCCTCATTTCTAAAGTAGTTCGTTTAGAAAAGAAACGTCTTCATTGCCGAACACTGAACTGTGAGAAATAAGCTAGTTCGGTTCTAGGAATCCGTTGTTTTTCTACGAAGATGGTTGAGTGCAACAAGTTCAAACATTCCTAGTTAGTGTAATCTAAGAAGATGTACAACATATTAGTTTCGCTTCATTTCTAAAGTAGTTGTTTAGAAAACAAACATCTTCATTGCCGAACACTGTACTGTGTGAAATAAGCTACATTGGTTCTAGGAATCACTTGATTTTCTACAAAGATGGTTGAGTGCAGCAAATTCAAATATTCCTAGTTAGTGTAATCTAACAAGATGTACAACATAGTAGATTCGCCACCTTTCTAAAGTAGTTTGTTTAGAAAACAAACATCTTCATTCCAGAACACTGTACTCTGTGAAATAAGCTAGTTCGGTTCTAAAAATTAGTTGCTTTCCTAAAAAGAAGCTTCAGTGCAGCAACCTCAAACTTTCCTTGTTTGTGTAATCTAACAACATGTACAACTTGTTAGTTTCGCTTGATTTTAAAAGTAGTTTGTTTAGAGAACAAACATGTTCATTGCCAAACATTGTACTGTGTGAAGTATGCTAGTTCGGTTCTGGGAACCGGATGGTTTTCTACGAAGATGGTTGAGTGCAACAAGTTGAAGCACTCCTAGTTAGTGTACACTAACCAGGTGTACAACTTACTAGTTTCGCTTCATTTCTAAAGTAGTTTGTTTAGAATACAAACATCTTCATTGCCAAACACTGTACTGTGTGAAAGAATCTAGTTGGGTTCCAGGAATCAGTAGCATTCCTACTAACAAGGTTGAGTGAAGCAACTTCATACTTTCCTAGTTTGTGTAATGTAACACGATCTACAACTTACTAGATTCGTTTAATTTCTAAAGTAGTTTGTGTAGAAAACAAACATCTTCATTGCCCAACAGTGTACTGTGTGAAATAAGCTAGCACGGTTCTAGGAATCACTTGTATTCTATACAGATTGTTGAGTGCAGCAACTTCAAACACTCCTAGTTAGTGTAGACTAACAAGATGTACAACTTACTCATTTTGCTTCATTGTTAAAGGAGTTTGTTTAGAAAGAAAACATCTTCATTTCTAAACACTTCACTGTGTGAAAAAAGCTAGTTTGGTTCTAGGAAACAGTTTTTTTTTTCAAAGATGATTGAGTGCAGTAAGTTCAAACATTCCAAGTTAGTGTAATCTAACAAGATGTACAACTTTCTAATTTCGCTTCATTTCTAAAGTAGTTTGTTGAGAAAGAAAACATCTTCATTGCTGAACAATGTACTGGTGAAAGAAGCTAGTGCGGTTCTACGAATCAGGTGCTTTTCTTCAAAGATGATTGAGCTCAGCAAGTTCAAACATTCCAAGTTAGTGTAATCTAACAAGAGGTACAACTTACTAGTTTCGCTTCATTACTAAAGTACTTTTTTAGAAAATAAACATCTTCATTTCTGAACACTGTGTAGGATGAAATAAGCTACTTCAATTCTAGGAATCAGTTGCTTTACCAAGAAGAAGTGCAGCAACTTCAAACTTTCCTAGTTTGTTTAATCTAACAAGATGTACAACTTGGTAGATTGGCCTCATTTCTAAAGTAGTTTGTTTAGAAAACAAACATCTTCATTGCCGAACACTGTACTGTGTGAAATAAGCTAGTTCAGTTTTCCCAGTCAGTTGCTTTTTTCTAAAGATGGTTGAGTGCAGCAAGTTCAAACATTCCTAGTTAGTGTAATCTAACAAGATGTATAACTTAGTACTTTCGCTGTATTTCTAAAGTAGTTTGTTTAGAAAAGAAAAGTCTTCATTCCCAAACTCTGTAATGTGTGAAATAAGCTAGTTTGGTTCTAGGAATCAGTTGCTTTACTACGAACATGGTTGAGTGCAGAAACTTCAATATTTCCTACTTAGTGCAATCTAACAGGATGTAAAACTTACTAGTTTCGCTTCATTTCTAAAGTAGTTTGTTTAGAAAACAAACATCTTCATTTCCGAACACTGTACTGTGTGAAATAAGCTACTTCGTTTCTAGAAATCAGTTCCTTTACTATGAAGATGGTTGAGTGCAGCAACTTCAAAGTTTCCTAGGTTGTGTAATCTAACAAGATATACAACTCAGTAGTTTCGCTACATTTCTAAAGTGGTTTGTTTAGAAAACAACTATCTTCATTGCCAAACTCTGTAATGTGTGAAATAAGCTAGTTCGGTTCTGGGAATCAGTTGCTTCACTACGAAGATGGTTGACTGCAGATACTTCAAACTTTCCGAGTTAGTGTAATCTAACAAGATATACAACTTAGTAGTTTCTCTTCATTTCTAAAGTAGTTTGTTTAGAAAACAAACATCTTCTTTGCCGAACACTGTACTGTGTGAAATAATCTAGTTCGGTTCTACGAATCAGTTGGTTTTCTACAAAGATGATTGAGTGCAGCAAGTTAAAACATTCCTAGTTACTGTAATCTAACAAGATGTACCACTTACTATTTTCGCTTCATTTCTAAAGTAGTTTGTTTAGAAAACAAACATCTTCATTGCCGAACCCTGTACGTTCTGAAATAAGCTATTTGGAATCTAGGAATCAGTTGCTGTTCTCTAAAGATGGTTCAGTGCAGCAAGTTCACACATTCCTAGTTAGTGTAGTCTAACATGATGTACAACTCAGTAGTTTCCCTGCATTTCTAAAGTAGTTTGTTTAGAAAACAAACGTCTTCATAGTCGAACACTGTACTGTGTGAAAGAAGCTAGTTCGGTTCCAGAAATCAGTAGCATTCCTACGAACAAGGTTGAGTGCAGCAACTTCAAACTTTCCTAGTTAGTGAAATCTAAAAAGATGTACAACTTAGTATATTCGCCTCATTTCTAAAGTAGTTTGTTGAGAAAACAAACACCTTCATTGCCGAACTCTGTACTGTGTGAAATAAGCTAGTTTGGTTCTAAGAATTAGTTGCTTTTCTCTAAAGATGGTTGAGTGCAGCAATTTCAAACATTCCTAGGTAGTGTAGTCTAACAAGTTGTACAAGTCAGTAGTTTTGCTGCATTTCTAAAGTAGTTTGTTTAGAAAACAAACATCTTCATTACCGAACCCTGTACTGCATGAAATAAGCCACTTTGGTTCTAGGAATCGGTTGGTTTTCTACGAAGATGGTTGAGTGCAGCAAGTTTATACACTCCTAGTTAGTGTAGACTAACAAGATGTACAACTTACTAGTTTCCTTCATTGTTAAAGTAGTTTGTTTAGAAAAGAAACGTCTTCATTGCCGCACACTGTACTGTGTGAAAGAAGCTAGTTCGTTTCCAGGAATCAGTTGCTTTACTACAAAGATGGTTGAGTGCAGCAACTTCAAACGTTCCTAGATTGTGTAATCTAACAAGATGTACAACTTAGTAGATTGGCCTCATTTCTAAAGTAGTTTGTTTAGAAAACAAATATCTTCATTCCCGAACTCTGCAATGCGTGAAATAGGCTAGTTCGGTTCTAGGAATCAGTTGCTTTACTACGAAGATGGTTGAGTGGAGCAACTTCAAACACTCCTAGTTAGTGTAGACTAACAAGATGTACAACTGACTAGTTTTGCTTCATTGTTAAAGTAGCTTGTTTAGAAAGAAAACATCTTCATTGCCAAACAATCTACTGTGTGAAAGAAGCTAGTTTGGTTCTCGGAATCAGTTGCTTTTCTTCAAAGATGATTGAGTGCAGCAAGTTCAAACATTCCTAGTTAGTGTAATCGAACAAGATGTACAACTTACTATTTTCGCTTAATTTCTAAAGTAGTTTGTTTAGAAAACAAACATCTTCATTGCCGAACACTGTACTGTGTGAAAGAAGCTAGTTCGGTTCTACGAATCAGTAGCATTCCTACTAACAAGGTTGAGTGCAGCAACTTCAAACTTTCCTAATTTGTGTAATCTAACAAGATGGACAACTTATTTCTTTCCATCTGGAGCATTTGGGGTTGGCTTCTTCTAGCTTTTCCAATGCCTTTAGGTGGATGGTTAGGTTATTGATTTGGGATCTCTCTGTCTTTGTTATGAGGGCATTTAGTGCTATGATTTTCCCCCTAAGAGCTGCCTTCATTGTGTCCCATAATTAAGATCAGAGCAGAAATTAATGAATTGGAAACTAAGAGGACAATTAAGAAAATTGATGAAACAAAGAGCTGGTTCTTTGAAAAACTTAACAAGATTGATACACCCCTGGCCAATTTGATTAAGCGAAAAAAAGAAACACTTCAAATCAACAAAATTAGAAATGAAAAAGGAGAGATCACAACAGACATGAGGGAAATAGGAAGAATTATTAGGACTTATTTCAAAAACCTCTACTCCATAAAACAGGAGAATATGGAGGAAATGGATGAATTCCTAGACACATACCACCTACCAAAGCTAAGCCCAGAGCAGATTAATTTCCTAAACAGACCCATCACACCCTTCGAGATTGAAGAAGTAATAAAACACCTCCCAAAAAGAAGAGTCCAGGACCAGATGGATTCTCAGCGGAGTTCTACCAAACCTTCATGGAAGAACTGAAACCAATACTTCTCAAACTGTGCCACACAATAGGAGAACAGGGAGAGATCCCCAACTCCTTCTATGAAGCTAGTATCACCCTAATTCCAAAACCAGGCAGGGACGCCACAAGAAAAGAAAATTATAGGCCCATTTCTCTGATGAACATAGACGCAAAGATCCTGAACAAAATTCTTGCAAACCGAATTCAACAGTACATCAAAAGCATTATCCACCTCGATCAAGTAGGCTTCATCCCTGGAACACAGGGGTGGTTCAACATACGGAAATCGGTCAATGTAATACACCACATACACAAGCTGAAACACAAAAACCACATGATCATTTCGATAGATGCAGAAAAGGCCTTTGACAAAATACAACATCACTTCATGATCAAAACTTGGAGAGAATAGGCATGGACGGCCTATATCTCAACATAATAAAGGCGATATATAAAGCACCTAAAGCCCAAGTAATTCTTAATGGGAAGAGAATGAAGGAATTCCCATCGAGGTCAGGAACAAGGCAGGGGTGTCCACTCTCACCTCTGCTCTTCAACATAGTGCTAGAAGTATTAGCTCAAGCAATAAGACAGGAGAAAGAAATCAAAGGGATACAAATTGGAAATGAAGAAGTTAAGTTAGCCCTATTTGCAGATGACATGATTCTATACATTAGTGACCCGAGAACTTCCATGTCAAAACTCTTAAAGGTGATTAGCACCTTCAGCAAAGTAGCAGGATACAAAATCAATGCACAGAAATCAATAGCCTTTCTGTATGCAAAGGACAAAGAGACAGAAAAAGAAATAACTAACATCGTCCCATTTTCAATTGCAACAAAGAAAATAAAATACCTTGGAATAACATTAACTAAAGAAGTGAAAGACCTATACAATGAAAACATAAAAACTCTCAAAAAAGAAATTGAGGAAGTCCTACAAAAATGGAAAGACCTCCCATGTTCCTGGATTGGTAGAATTATCATTGTGAAAATGGCAATTTTACCAAAAGCACTTTATAGATTCAATGCAATGCCAATAAAAATCCCAACTTCCTTCTTCAATGAGATAGAAAAAACTATCTCAAAATTCATATGGAAAGGTAGAAGGCCTCGGATGTCCAAGCTCATCCTCAGCAAAAGAAGCACCTCTGGAGGCATCACCATACCTGATCTAAAGTTATACTACAAAGCCATTGTAATAAAAACAATCTGGTACTGGCACAAAAACAGGAATATAGACCAATGGAACAGAATTGAAGACCCAGATTTTGGGTCAAGAAACTACAGCTACTTGATATTTGACAAAGGCCCTAGCAATGTAGAATGGAAAAAGGACAGCATCTTCAACAAATGGTGCTGGACAAACTGGACAACCATATGTAGGAAAATGAAACTCGACCCACACATCTCTCCATGCACAAAAATTCAGTCCAAATGGATCAAAGACCTTAATATAAAACCAGAAACTATGCTGCTACTGGAAGAAAAAATAGGAGGAAACTTCCACGATATAGGAGTGGGAAAAGATTTCCTGAACAAAACCCCAACAGCTCAGGAAATCAAACAATCACTCAACCATTGGGATCACATGAAGCTGAAAAGCTTTTTCACTGACAAAAATACTATAACCAAAGCCAGCAGATTACCTACAGAATGGGAGAAAATTTTCACCAGCTATACAACTGACAGAGGCCTGATTTCTAGAATCTACAAAGAACTCCAAAACCTAAAAAACAAATCATCAAACAACCCACTCACAAAGTGGGGCAGAGAACTGCACAGGGAGTTCTCAGAGGAAGAAATACAAATAGCAAATGCACATTTAAGAAATGTTCAACATCCCTAATCATCAGGGAAATGCAAATTAAAACAACTATGAGATTCCACCTTACCCCAGTAAGGATGGCTAGCATTAAAAAAAATAATGAAAACAAATGCTGGCGAGGCTGTGGAGAAATAGGAACAACCTTTCACTGCTGGTGATAATGTAAAATGGTTCAACCACTATGGAAAGCTATATGGAGACTCCTGAAAAGGATGACCATAGACATATCCAGTGGATCCAGTTATTCCCTTATTGGGCATTTACCCTAAAGGCCCCAAGCCTCAGATCAGAGACATTTGCTCAACCATGTTTATAGCTGCTCAATTCATAATAGCAAAGAGCTGGAATCAACCCAGGTGTCCATCACTAGATGAATGGATAACAAAGATGTGGTATATCTATACTATGCAATTCTACGTAGCAGTAAGGAAAGATGAAATAAGGAAATTTGAAAAAAAATCGTCAAACATGGAACAGATCATCCTCAGCGAGCTCACCCAAGCACAAAAAGATAATCATCGCATGGTCTCATTTATCTGTCGCTCCTAACCTGAAAACATGTGGCAGGTGGCCAAACCAAATAAACACTCTGAAGCCCAGACAAAAGGGAGGGTGGGACGGAGGGAGGGTAAGGGTGGGAGGGAACGAGAGGGTGGGAGGGAGAACAAGGGGGATACAAATTGGGACCCAAAAGGAAAATATACTATAAAACCCTTTATTCTGAACAACAGGTTAAAACATTGATCCTTCAGCAGGCCCGCAGAGGGAACACCAGAACCACAGGAACCTGGAGAGAGCATCATGAAGGCCAACCTTAATCTTATCTTGCTTCTCTCTCTCTTCTCTCTCTCTCTCTCTCTCTCTCATTCTCTCTCCCTCCCCTCTCTATACTCACTTTCTCCTCTATATTATCTTTTTCTTCCCTCATCTTCCTAGGTGCAGACTTATAACTCCCAGTGCCAGCATGGGGTGAGCTTCCACAATGAGCTGTTGATCTGAAACACCTACAAAGTTTCCCAAAATAGACAGACTTCTGTCAGAGTTCTTGATGACCCAACAAAGGTTAATGACAAGACCCTACTGTTGAAGACAGCTTACGTGTGTGAGACCAAACACGGAGAGATATGTTCAGAATCTGGAAGAGGGTCAGTCCCCAGACAGTTAGCTAGTCTAGTACCAGACAGCGCTATAAAAGCAACTGGGGGAAAATGACCGACATCTGTCCAAATAACTGGCAGTCTAAGATACCCAGCAGGAAACAACTTGACGTAATGCTCATACAAGTGCAGTAGTGGCAATCAGCCATGGTGGGTAACCAACTGCTCTTGTTTTGGCTAATAGATCCACTCAGTGGAATGGAACTCATTGCTGGAACTGGGAAATAAGTCAAAACCAGGAACAAAAAATGAGCTCAGTCTCCAAGATCAAGATACCACCAAATGTGGGGTAGAAGAGAGCCAACGCATATAAATTTCCCTCCAAAACATAGATGGTCATCCCTTCTACCTAGTACTAACTTTTCTCTCCGATGGAGAATTTGCTTATCTTTTTTCAGGTGGACATCGAACCTGAAGGGAGGATCAGCTAACCACACCTCACCAGGGCCCCAGCTGAAACCATAGAACAATGCAGGGGAAGGGCAAGAGTTCAGTATTCATGGCGAACATGACACCAGCAAAAGGCTGAAGGAGATAAACACAGAGAACATCCAACTCCAACTAAGCCAGATATCCAGAGACACAGAGGCTCCCGAAACCACATCACTGAAGCAGAACTAAAACGACCCCAATGTGGCTCAGGGAAACTTGCAGAAGAGGGGGCGGAAAGATTGTTAGAGTCATAGTTGGGGCATTATGCACAGAGACTGGGTCCAACCCCCCAGAACTCTTAACTAACCTCACAATGCTTGACCCACATTCCCTATTGACAAGGATCCCTTTGAAAGAGGGAGGACAGGGAGGAGGACAATGGAACCTTTACTATGAATGTAAAATCAAAATGATATAAATAAAAAATATATATATTTAAAAAATAAATAAATAAATAAATAAATAAATAAATGGATGTCTAGATCCATTTTAAGTATTCTAAAAAAAAAAAGATGGACAACTTATTCGATTCGCTTCATTTCTAAAGTAGTTTGTGTAGAAAGCAAACATCTTCATTGCCGAACTCGGTAATGTGTGAAATAAGCTAGTTCGGTTCTAGGAATCAGTTGCTTTTCTATAAAGATGGCTGAGTGCCGCAACTTCAAACACTCCTTGTTAGTGTAGACTAACAAGATGTACAAGTTACTTTTTTGCTTCATTGTTAATGGAGTTTGTTTAGAAAGAAAACATTTTCATTGCCGAACACTGTACTGTGTGAAAGAAGCTAGTTTGGTTCTAGGAATCAGTTGTTTTTTTTTTTTTTTCAAAGTTGATTGAGTGCAGCAAGTTCAAACATTCCTAATTAGTGTAATCTAACAAGATGTACAACTTACTAATTTCGCTTCATTTCTAAAGTAGTTTGTTTAGAAAAAAAAACATGTTCATTGCCGAACACTGTACTGTGTGAAAGAAGCTAGATCTGTTCTACGAATCAGTTGATTTTCTTCAAGGATGATTGAGTGCAACAAGTTCAAACATTCCTAGTTAGTGTAATCTAACAAGAGGTACAACTTACTAGTTTCACTTCATTTCTAAAGTAGGTTGTTTAGAAAACAAACATCTTCATTGCCAAACACCGTACTTGTGAAATAAGGTACATTGGTTCTCGGAATGAGTTGATTTTCTACAAAGATGGTTGAGTGCAGCAAATTCAAATATTCCTAGTTAGTGTAATCTAACAAGATGTACAACTTAGTAGATCCTCCTCATTTCTAAAGTAGTTTGTTTAGAAAACAAACATCTTCATTCCCGAATACTGTAGTTTGTGAAATAAGATAGTTCGGTTCTAAGAATCAGTTGCTTTCCAAAAAGAAGTTTCAGTGCAGCAACCTCAAACTTTCCTTGTTTGTGTAATCTAACAACATGTACAACTTGCTAGTTTAGCTTGATTTTAAAAGTAGGTTGTTTAGAAAACAAACATCTTCTTTCCCGGACACTGTACTGTGTGAAATAAGCTAGTTCGGTTCTAGGAATCAGTTGCTTTACTACGAAGATGGTTGAGTGCAGCAACTTCAAACACTCCTAGTTTGTGTAGACTAACAAGATGAACAATTTACTAGTTTCGCTTCATTGTTAAAGTACTTTGTTTAGAAAGAAAACATCTTCATTGCCAAACACTGTACTGTGTCAAATAAGCTAGTTCGGTTCTCTGAATCAGTTCCTTTTCTACAAAGATGACTGAGTGCAGCAAGTTCAATCATTCCTACTTAGTGTAATCTAACAAGATGTACAACTTACTAGTTTAACTTCATTTCTGAAGTAGTTTTTTAGAAAACAAACATCTTCATTTCCGAACACTGTACTGTGTGAAATAAGCTACTTTGTTACTCTGAATCAGTTGCTTTACTACGAAGATGGTTGAGTGCAGCAACTTCAAACTTTCCTAGTTTGTTTAATCTAACAAGATGTACCACTTAGTAGATTGGCCTCATTTCTAAAGTAGTTTGTTTAGAAAATAAACATCTTCATTCCTGAACACTGTGCTGTGTGAAATAAGCTAGTTCGGTTCTAGGAATCAGTTGCTTTCCTGAAAAGAAGCTTCAGTGCAGCCACCTCAAACTTTCCTTGCTTGTGTAATCTAACAGCATGTACAACTTGCTAGTTTCACTTGATTTTAAAAGTAGTTTATTTAGAAAAAAAAGTAGTTTATTTAGAAAACAAACATCTTCATTGCCGATCACTGTACTGTGTGAAATAAGCTAGTTCAGTTCTAGGAATCGGTTGCTTTTCTACAAAGATGGTTGAGTGCAGCAAGTTCAAACACTCCTAGTTAGTGTAGACTAACAAGATGTACAACTTACTAGTTTTGCTTCATTGTTAAAGTAGTTTGTTTAGAAAACAAAGGTCTTCTTTGCTGAACACTGTACAATGTGAAAGAAGCTAGTTCGGTTCTCCGAATCAGTTACTTTTCTTCAAAGATGATTGAGTGAAGCAATTTCAAACATTCCCAGTTAGTGTAGACTAACAGGATGTACAACTTCCTAGTTTCGCTTCATTTTTAAAGTAGTTTGTTCAGAAAACAAACATCTTCATGGATGAACACTGTACTGTGTGAAAGAAGCTAGTTCGGTTTTAGGAATCAGTAGCATTCCTACGAACAAGGTTGAGTGCAGCAACTTCAAACTTTCGTAGTTTGTGTAATCTAGCACGATTTACAACTTAGTAGATTCGCCTCATTTCTAAATTAGTTTGTATAGAAAACAAACATCTTCATTGCCGAACACTGTACTGTGTGAAAGAAGCTAGTTAGGTCCCTGGAATCAGTTGATTTTCTGCGAAGATGGTTGAGTGCAGCAAATTCAAATATTCCTGGTTAGTGTCATCTAAGAAGATATACAACTTAGTAGATTCGCCACATTTCTTAAGTAGTTTGTTTAGAAAACAAACGTCTTCATTGCCGAACACTGTACTGTGTGAAATAAGCTAGTTTGGTTCTAGGAATCAGTTGCTTTCCTAAAAAGAAGCTTCAGTGCAGCAACCTCTAACTTTCCTTGTTTGTGTAATCTAACAACATGTACACCTTGCTAATTTAGCTTGATTTTAAAAGTAGTTTCTTAAGAAAACAAACATCTTCATTGACGGACTCTGTACTGCGTGAAGTAAGCTAGTTCGGTTCTAGGAATCAGTTGCTTTTATACGAAGTTGGTTGAGTGCAGCAAGTTCAAACACTCCTAGTTAATGTAGACTAACAAGGTGTACAACTTACTACTTTAGCTTCATTTCTAAAGTAGTTTGTTTGGAAAACAAACATCTTCCCTTCCGAACACTGTACTGTGTCAAATAAGCTACTTCGTTTCTAGGAATCAGTTGCTTATCTCTAAAGATGGTTGATTGCAGCAAGTTCAAACATTCACAGTTAGAGTAGACTAAGAACATGTACAAGTTAGTAGTTTTGCTGCATTTCTAAAGCAGTTTGTTTAGAAAACAAACATCTTCATTGCCGAACACTGTACTGTGTGAAATAAGCTAGTTCGATTCTAGGAATCGGTTGGTTTTCTACGAAGATGGTTGAGTGCAGCAATTTCAAACACTCCCATATAGTGTACACTAACAAGATGTACAACGTACTAGTTTCGCTTCATTGTTAAAGTAGTTTGTTTAGAAAACAAACATCTTCATTGCCGAACACTGTACTGTGTGAAAGAAACTAGTTTGTTTGTAGGAATCAGTAGCATTCCTACGAACAAGGTTGAGTTCAGCAACTTCAAAATTTCCTACATTGTGTAATCTAACAAAATATACAACTTAGTAGATTGGCCTCATTTCTAAAGATGTTTTTTTAGAAAACAAACTCTGTAGTGTGTGAAATAAGCTAGTTTGGTTCCAGGAATCAGTTGCTTTACTAGGAAAATGGTTGAATGCAGCAACTTCAATCTTTCCTAGTTAGTGTAATCTAAGAAGAGGTAGAATTTACTAGTTTCGCTTCATTTCTAAAGTACTTTGTTTAGAAAACAAACATCTTCATTGCCGAACACTGTACTGTGTGAAAGAAGCTAGTTCGCTTCTACGAATCAGTTGCTTTTCTACAAAGATGATTGAGTCAGCAACTTCAAACATTCCTAGTTAGTGTAATAGAACAAGATTTACAACTTACTAGTTTCGCTTCATTTCGAAAGTAGTTTGTTTAGAAAACAAACATCGTATTAGATTACACAAACAAGGAAAGTGTGAACTTGCTGCACTCAACCTCCTTCGTAGGAAAGCAACTGAATCCGAGAACCGAACTAGCTTATTTCACACAGTGCAGTGTTCGGCAATGAAGATGTTCGTTTTGTAAAAAAAAAAACTACATTAGAAATGAGGCAAATGTGCTAAGTTGTATATCTTGTTAGATTACACTATCTAGCAATAATTGAACTTGGAGCACTCAACCTTCTTCGTAGGAAATCAACCGATGCCGAGAACCTAACTACTTAGCAGATTCGCCTCATTTCTAAAGTAGTTTGTTTAGAAAACAAACATCTTCATTGCCAAACACTGTACTGTGTGAAATATGCTACTTCGGTTCTAGGATTCAGTTGCTTTCCTACGAACATGGTTGAGTGCAGCAAGTTCAAACATCCATAGTTACTGTCATCTAACAAATGTACAACTTAGTACATTCGCTTCATCTCGAATGTACTTTGTTTAGAAAACAAACATCTTCATTGCCAAAGAGTGTACTGTGTGAAATAACCTAGTTCAGTTCTAGGAATCACTTGCTTTACTATGAAGATGGTTGAGTGCAGCAAGTTCAATCATTCCTAGTTACTATCTTCTAACAAGATATAGAGTTTAGTAGATTCGTCTCATTTCTAAAGCAGTTTGTTTAGAAAACAAACATCTTCATTGCAGAACACTGTACTGTGTGAAAGAAGCTAGTTCGGTTCCAGGAATCAGTAGCATTCCTACTAACAAGGTTGAGTGCAGCAACTTCAAACTTTCCCAGTTTGTGTAATCTAACAAGATGTAAAACTTAGTAGATTTCTTTCATTTCTAAAGTAGTTTGTGTATAAAACAAACATCTTCATTGCCGAACAATATACTGTACGAAATAAGTTAGTTTGGTTCTAGGAGTCAGTTGCTTTTCAATAAAGATGGTGTAGCGCAGCAACTTCAAACACTTCTAGTTAGTGTAGACTAAGAAGATGTACAACTTACTACTTTTGCTTCATTGTTAAAGGAGTTTGTTTAAAAAGAAAACATCTACATTGATGAACACTGTACTGTGTGAAAGAACCTACTTCGGTTCTAGGATTCAGTTGTTTTTCTCCAAAGATGATTGAGTACAGCAAGTTCAAACATTCCTAGTTAGTGTCATCCTACAAGATGTACAACTTACTAATTTCGCTTCATTTCTAAAGTTGTTTGTTTAGAAAACAAACATCTTCATTGCCTAACACTGTACTGTGTGAAATAACCTAGTTTGGTTTTACGAATCAGTTGATTTTCTCTAAACATGGTTCAGTGCAGCAAGTTCAAACATTCCGAGTTAGTGTAATCTAACAAGATGTACAACTTACTAGTTTCGCTTCATTTCTAAAGTAGTTTGTGTAGAAAACAAACATCTTCTTTGCCGAACACTGTACTGTGTGAAAGAAGCTAGTTCAGTTCCAGGAAACAGTAGCATTCCTACTAACAAGGTTGAGTGCAGCAACCTCAAACTTTCCCAGTTTGAGTAATCTAACAAGATGTACAACTTAGTAGATTCGCTTCATTTCTAAAGTAGTTTGTGTAGAAAACAAACGTCTTCGTTGCTGAACACTGTACTGTGTGAAAGAAGCTAGTTCGGTTCTAGGAATCAGTAGCATTACTAAGAACAAGGTTGAGGGCAGCAAGTTGAAACATTCCTAGTTCATTCCCGAACTCTGCAATGTGTTAAATAAGCTAGTCCGGTTCTAGGAATCAGTTGCTTTACTACGAAGATGGTTCAGTGCAGCAACTTCAAACACTCCTAGTTAGTGTAGACTAACAAGATGAACAACTTAGTAGATTCGCTTCATTGTTAGTTTGTTTAGAAAGAAAACATCTTCATTGCCGAACACTGCACTGTGTGAAATAAGCTAGTTCGGTTCTAGGAATCACTTTGTTTTTTTTCAAAGATGATTGAGTACAGCAAGTTCAAACATTCCGAGTTAGTGTAATCTAACAAGATGTACAACTTACTAGTTTCGCTTCTTTTCTAAAGTAGTTTGTTCAGAAAACAAACATCTTCATTGCAGAACACTCTACTGTGTGAAAGAAGCTAGTTCGGTTCCAGGAATGAGTAGCATTCCTACTAACAAGGTTGAGTGCAGCAACTTCAAACTTTCCCAGTTTGTGTAATCTAACAAGATGTACAACTTCCTAGATTCGCTTCATTTCTAAAGTTGTTTGTGTAGAAAACAAACATCTTCATTGCCGAACAATGTACTGCATGAAATAAGTTAGTTCCGTTCTAGGAATTAATTGCTTTTCTATAAAGATGGTGGAGTGCAGCAACTTCAAACACTCCTAGTTAGTGTAGACTAACAAGATGAACAACTTACTAGTTTTACTTCATTATTAAAGGAGTTTGTTTAGAAAGAAAACATCTTCATTGCTGAACACTGTACTGCATGAAAGAAGCTTGTTCGCTTCTAGGAATCATTTGCTTTTCTACAAAGATGATTGAGTGCAGCAAGTTTAAACATTCCTAGTTACTGTAATCTAACAAGATGTACCACTTACTAGTTTTGCTTCATTTATAAAGTAGTTTGTTTAGAAAACAAACATCTTCATTGCCAAACCCTGTACGATCTGAAATAAGCCAGTTTGTTTCTAGGAATAAGTTGCTTTACTACGAAGATGGTTGAGTGAGGCAACTTCAATCATTATTACCTAGTGTAATCTAAAAAGATGTACAACTTACTACTTTCGCTTCATTTCTAACAATGTAGTTTGTTTAGAAAACAAACATCTTCATTGCCGAACACTATACTGTGTCAAATAAGCTAGTTCAGTTCTCCGAATCATTTGATTTTCTACAAAGATGATTGAGTGCAGCAAGTTCAATCAGTCCTACTTAGGGTAATCTAACATGATGTACAACTTACTAGTTTTGCTTCATTTCAAAAGTGTTTTTTTCTGAAAACAAACATCTTCATTGCTGAACACTGTACAGTGTGAAAGAAGCTGGTTCGGTTCTAGGTATCACTTGCTTTTCTATAAAGATGGTTGAGTGCAGCAAGTTCAAACATTTCTAGTTAGTGTAATCTAACAAGAGGTACAACTTAGTAGTTTCGCTTCATTTCTAAAGTAGTTTTTTAGAAAACGAACATCTTCATTTCTGAACACTTTACGGTGTGAAATAAGCTACTTCATTTCTAGGAATCAGTTGCTTTTCTCTAAAGATGTCTGAGTGAAGAAAGTTCAAACATTCCTAGCTAATGTAGTCTAACAAGATGTACAACTTAGTAGCTTCGCTGCATTTCTAAAGTAGTTTGTTTAGAAAGCAAACACCTCCATTGTCAAACACAGTACTGTGTGAAATAAGCTACTTCGGTTCTAGGAATCAGTTGGTTTTCTACAAAGAAGGTTGAGTGCAGCAAGTTCAAACACTCCTAGTTAGTGTAGACTAACAAGATGTACAGCTCATTAGTTTTGCTTCATTGTTAAAGTAGTTTGTTTAGAAAACAAGCATCTTCATTGCCCAACACTGTACTGTGTAAAATAAGCTAGTTGGGTTCTCAGAATCAGTTGCTTTTCTTCAACGATGATTGAGTGCAGCAAGTTCAAACATTCCTAGTTAGTGTAATCTAACAAGAGGTGCAACTTACTAGTTCCCCTTCATTTCTAAAGTAGTTTTTTAGAAAACAAACATCTTCATTTCCGAACACTGTACTGTATGAAATGAGCTACTTCGTTTCTAGGAATCAGTTGCTTTACTGCGAAGATGGTTGAGTGCAGCAACTTCAAACTTTACTAGTTTGTGTAATCTAACAAGATGTACAGCTTAGTAGATTGGCCTCATTTTTAAAGTAGTTTGTTTAGAAAACAAACATCTTCATTCCCGAACTCTGCAATGTTTGAAATAAGCTAGTTCGGTTCTAGCAATCAGTTGCTTTACTACGAAGATGGTTGAGTGCACCAACTTCAAAGACTCCTATTTAGTGTCGGCTAACAAATGAACAACTTACTAGTTTTGCTTCATTGTAAAAGTAGGTTCTTTAGAAAGAAAACTTCTTCATTGGCAAGCACTGTGTGAAAGAAGCTAGTTCTGTTCTCGGAATCAGTTCCTTTTCTTCAAAGATGATTGAGTGCAGCAAGTTCAAACATTCCTAGTTAGTGTAATCTAACAAGATGTACAACTTACTAATTTTGCTTCATTTCAAAAGTAGTGTGTTTAGAAAACAAACATCTTCATTGCCGAACACTATACTGTGTCAAATAAGCTAGTTCAGTTCTCCGATTCAGTTGCTTTTCTACAAAGATGATTGAGTCCAGTAAGTTCAATCATTCCTACTTAGTGTAATTTAACAAGATGTACAACTTAGAAGGTTAACCTCATTTCTAAAGTAGTTTTTTTAGAAAACAAACATCTTCGTTTCCGAACACTGTACTGTGTGAAATAAGCTACTTCGTTTCTAGGAATCAGTTGCTTTACTACGAAGATGGTTGAGTGCAGCAATTTCAAACTTTCCTAGTTTTTTTAATCTAACAAGATGTACAACTTAGTAGATTGGCCTTATTTCTAAAGTAGTTTGTTTGGAAAACAAACATCTTCATTGCCGAACACTGTACTGTGTGAAACAAGCAAGTTCGGTTCTACGAATCAGTTGCTTTTCTCTAAAGATGGTTGAGTGAAGAAAGTTCAAACATTCCGAGTTTGTGTAATCTAACAAGATGTATAAATTAGTAGTTTCTCTATATTTCTAAAGTAGTTTGTTTAGAAAACAAACATCTTCATTCCCGAACTCTGTAATGTGTGAAATAAGCTAGTTCGGTTCTAGGAATGAGTTGCTTTACTACGAATATGGTTGAGTGCAGCAACTTCAATATTTCCTAGTTAGTGTAATCTAACAAGATGCAAACCTTACTAGTTTCGCTTCATTTCTAAAGTAGTTTGATGAGAAAACAAACATCTTCATTGCCAAAAACTGTACTGTGTGAAAGAAGCTAGTTCAGTTCCAGGAAGCAGCAGCATTCCTACTAACAAGGTTGAGTGCAGCAACTTACAACTTTCCTAGTTTGTGTTATCTAACAAGATGTACAACTTAGTAGATTCGCTTCATTTCTAAAGAAGTTTGTGTAGAAAACTAACATCTTCATTGCCAAACACTGTACTGTGTGAAAGAAGCTAGTTCTGTTCTAGGAATCAGTAGCATTCCTACGAACAAGGTTGAGCGCAGCAAGTTCACACATTCCTAGTTAGTGTAATCTAACAAGAAGTACAACTTAGTAGTTTCGCTTCATTTCTAAACTAGTTTCTTTAGAAAACATCCTCTTTGCCGAACACTGTACTGTGTGAAAGAAGCTAGTTCGGTTCTCTGAAACAGTTGCTTTTCTTCCAAGATGATTGAGTGCAACAAGTTCAAACATTCCTTGTTACTGTAATCTAACAAGAGGTACAACTTCCTACTTTCGCTTCATTTCTCAAGTAGTTTGTTTAGAAAACAAACATCTTCATTGTCGAACACTATATTGTGTCAAATAAGCTAGTTCAGTTCTCCGAATCATTTGATTTTATACAAAGATGATTAAGGGCAGCAAGTTCAATCATTCCTGCTTAGGGTAATCTAACATGATGTACAACTTACTAGTTTTGCTTCATTTCTAAAGTGGTTTGTTTAGAAAACAAACATCATTGCCGAACACCGTACTGTGTGAAATAAGCTAGTTCGATTCTAGAAATCAGTTGCTTTTCTATAAAGATGGTTGAGTGCAGCAAGTTCAAACATTACTAGTTAGTGTAGTCTAATAAAATGTACAACTTAGTAGTTTTGCTGCATTTCTAACGTAGTTTGTTTAGAAAACAAATGTTTTCATTGCCGAACACCGTACAGTGTGAAAGAAGCTAATTCGGTTCTCCGAATCGGTTGCTTTTCTTCAAAGATGATTGAGTGCAGCAAGTTCAAACATTTCTGGTTAGTGTAATCTAACAAGAGGTACAACTTACTAGTTTCACTTCATTTCTAAAGTAGATTTTTCGAAAACAAACATCTTCATTTCCAAACACTGTACTGTGTGAAATAAGCTAGTTCTGTTCTAGGAATCAGTTGCATTACTACGAAGATGGTTGAGTGCAGCAAATTCAATCTTTCCTATTTAGTGTAATCTAACAAGATGTACAACTTAGTAGTTTCGCTTCATTACTAAAGTAGTTTATTTAGAAAACAAACATCATTGCCGAACAATGTACGGTGTGAAATAAGCTAGTTCGGTTCTAGGAATCAGTTGGTTTTCGAAGAAGATGGTTGAGTGCAGCAAGTTCAAACACTCTTAGTTAGTGTAGACTAACAAGATGTACAACTTACTAGTTTCGCTTCATTGTTAAAGTAGCTTGTTTAGAAAACAAACATCTTCCTTGCCGAACAATGTCCTGTGTGAAAGAACCTAGTTCGGTTTTAGGAATCAGTAGCATTCCTATGAACAAGGTTGAATGCAGCAACTTCAAAGTTTCCTAGTTTGTGTAATCTAACAAGATATACAATTTAGGAGATTATCCTCATTTCTAAAGTTGTTTTTTTAGAAAACAAACATCTTGATTGCCGAACACTGTACTGTGGGAAATTAGGTAGTTCGGTTCCAGGATCAGTTGCTTTACTGCAAAGATGGTTCAGTGCAGCAACTTCAATGTTTCCTAGGTAGTGTAATCTAACAAGAGGTACAACTTACTAGTTTCGCTTCATTTCTAAAGTAGTTTGTTTAGAAAACAAACATCTTCATTGCCGAACATTGTACTGTGTGAAATACGCTAGTTCGGTTCTAAGAATGTGTTGATTTTCTACAAAGTTGATTTAGTGCAGCAAGTTCAAACATTCCTAGTTAGTGTAATCTTACAAGATGTACAACTTACTAGTTTCACTTCATTTCTAATGTATTTTGTTTAGAAAATAAACATCTTCATTGCCACACACTGTACTGTCTGAAAGAAGCTAGTTCGGTTCTAGGAATCAGTTTTTTTAAGATGATTGAGTGCAGCATTTTCAAACATTCCTAGTTAGTCTAATCTAACAAGATGTACAACTTACTAGTTTCGCTTCATTTCTAAAGTACTTTGTTTAGAAAACAAACATCTTCATTGCTGAACACTGTACTGTGTAAAAGAAGCTAGTTCGGTTCTACGAATCAGTTGCTTTTCTTCAAAGATGATTGAGTGCAGCAAGTTCAAAAATTCCTCGTTAGCGTAAAGTAACAAGAGGTACAACTTACTAGTTTCCCTTCATTTCTAAAGTAGTTTCTTTAGAAAACAAACTTCTTCATTGCCAAACCCTGTACTGTGTGAAATAAGTAACATCGGTTCTAGGAATCAGTTGATTTTCTACAAAGATGGCTGAGTGCAGCAAATTCAAATATTCCTAGTTAGTGTAATCTAACAAGAAATACAACTTAGTAGGTTCGCCACATTTCTAAAGTAGTTTGTTTAGAAAACAAACATCTTCATTCCCGAATACTGTACTGTGTCAAATAAGCTAGTTCGGTTCTAAGAATCAGTTGCTTTCCTAAAAAGAATCTTCAGTGCAGCAACCTCAAACTTTCCTTGTTTGTGGAATCTAACAACATGTACGACTTCCTTTATTTGCTTGATTTTTAAAGTAGTTTGTTTAGAAAACAAACATCTTCATTGGTGGACACTGTACTGTGTGAAATAAGCTTGTTCGGTGCTAGGAATCAGTTTCTTTTTGAAAAAGATGGTTGAGTGCAGCCAGTTCAAACACTCCTAGTTAGTGCACTCTAACAAGATGTACAACTTACTACTTTCCTTCATTGTTAAAGTACTTTCTTTAGAAAACAAACGTCTTCATTGCCGAACACTGTACTGTGTGAAAGAAGCTACTTCGTTTCTAGGAATCAGTTGCTTTACCACGAAAATGGTTGAGTGCAGCAACTTCAAACTTTCCTAGTTTGTGTAATCTAACAAGATGTACAACTTAGTAGATTGGCCTCATTTCTAAAGTAGTTTCTTTGGAAAACAAACATCTTCATTCCTGAACTCTGCAATGTGTGAAATATGCTAGTTTGGTTCTAGGAATCAGTTGCTTTACTACGAAGATGGTTGAGTGCAGCAAGTTCAAACACTCCTTGTTCATGTAGACTAACAAGATGAACAACTTACTAGTTTCGCTTCATTGTTAAAGTAGTTTGTTTAGAAAGAAAACATCTTCATTGCCGAACCCTGTACTGTGTGAAAGAAGTTAGTTCGGTTCTCGGAATCAGTTGCTTTTCTTCAAAGATGATTGAATTTAGCAAGTTCAAACATTCCTAGTTAGTGGAGTATAACAAGATGTACAACTTAGTGGTTTCGCTGCATTTCTAAAGTAGTTTGTTTAGAAAACAAACATTTTCATTCCTGAATACTGTACTGTGTGAAATAAGCTAGTTCGGTTCTAATAATCTGTTGCTCTCCTAAAAAGAAGCTTCAGTGCAGCAACCTGAAACTTTCCTTGTTTGTGTAATCTAACAACTTGTACAACTTGCCAGTTTCGCTTGATTTTAAAAGTAGTTGGCTTAGAAAACAAACATCTTCATTTCCGAACATTGTACTGTGTGATATAAGCTAATTCGTTTCTAGGAATGAGTTGCTTTACTACGAGGATGGTTGAGTGCCGCATCTTAAAACTTTCTCCTAGTTAGTGTAATCTAACAAGAGGTACAACTTACTAGTTTTGCTTCATTTTTAGAATAGTTTTTTAGAAAACAAACATCTTCATTGCCTAACACTGTACTGTATGAAATAAGCTAGTTCGGTTCTAGGAATTGTTTGCTTTTCTACGAAGATGCTTGAGTGCAGCAAGTTCAAACATTCCTAGTTAGTGTAGTCTAACAAGATGTACAACTTAGTAGTTTCGTTGCATTTCTAAAGTACTTTGTTTAGAAAACAAACGTCTTCCTTGCTGAACACTGTACAGTGTGAAAGAAGCGAGTTCGATTCTCAGAATGAGTTGCTTTTCTTCAAAGATGATTGAGTGCAGCAAGTTCAAACATTCCTATTTAGTGTAGTCTAACAAGATGTACAACTTCCTAGTTTCGCTTCATTTTTAAAGTAGTTTGTTTAGAAAACAAACATCTTCATTACCGAACACTTCACTGTGTGAAAGAAGGTAGTTCGGTTCTAGGAATCAGTAGCATTCCTATCAGCAAGGTTGAGTGCAGCAACTTCAAACTTTCCTAGTTTGTGTAATCGAACAAGATATACAAATTAGTAGATTCGCCTCATTTCTACAATAGTTTGTTTAGAAAACAAACACCTTCATTGCCGAACACTGTACTGTGTGAAATAAGCTAGTTCGGTTCTAGGAATCAGTTGCTTTACTACGAAGATGGTTGAGTGCAGCAACTTCAAACTTTCCTATTTAGTCCAATCTAACAAGATGTACATCTTAGTAGTTTCGCTGCATTTCTAAAGCAGTTTGTTTAGAAAACAAACATCTTCATTCCTGAACACTGTACTGTATGAAATAAGCTAGTTCGGTTCTAGGAATCAGTTGCTTTCCTAAAGAGAAGCTGCAGTGGAGCAACCTCAAACTTTCTTTGTTTGTGTAATCTAACAACATGTACAACATGCTAATATCGCTTCATTTTTCTAGTAGTTTGTTTAGAAAAGAAACATCTTCAATGCCGAACACTGTACTGTGTTAAAGAAGCTAGTTCGGTTCTACTAATCATTTGCTTTTCTTCAAAGATGATTGAGTGCAGCAAGTTCAACCTTCCTAGTTAGTATAATCTAACAAGAGGTACAACTTAATAGTTTCACTTCGTTTCTAAAGTAATTTGTTTAGGAAACAAACATCTTCCTTGCCAAACACTGTACTGTGTCAAATAAGCTACATTGGTTGTAGGAATCAATTGATTTTCTACAAAGATGGTTGAGTGCAGCAAATTCAAATATTCCTAGTTAGTGTAATCGAACAAGATGTACAACTTAGTAGATTCACATCATTTCTAAAGTAGTTTGTTTAGAAGACAAACATCATCATTCCCGAACACTGTACTGTGTGAATAAGCTGGTTGGGTTCTAGGATTCAGTTGCTTTCCTAAAAAGAATCTTCAGTGCAGCAACCTCAAACTGTCCTTGTTTGTGTAATTTAACAACATGTACAACTTGCTAGTTTCGCTTGATATTAAAGGAGTTTGTTTAGAAAACAAACATCTTCATTGCCAAACAATGTACTGTGTGAAATAAGCTAGTTCGTTTCTAGGAATCGGTTGCTTTTCTACGAAGATGGTTGAGAGCGCAAGTTCAAACACTCCTAGTTAGTGTAGACAAAGAAGATGTACAGCATGCTAGTTTCGCTTCATTGTTAAAGTAGTATGTTTAGAAAACAAACATCTTCATTTCCGAATACTGCACTTTGTAATATAAGCTTGTTCGGTTCTAGGAATGAGTTGCTTTTACATAAAGATGGTTGAGTGCAGCAAGTTAAAAGATTCCTAGTTATTGTAGTCTAACAAGATGTAGAATTTAGTAGTTTCGCTGCATTTCTAAAGTAGTTTGTTTAGAAAACAAACGTCTTCATTGTCGAACACTGTACAGTGTGAAAGAAGCTAGTTCGATTCTCCGAATCAGTTGCTTTTCTTCAAGGATGATTGAGTGCAGCAAATTCAAATATTCCTAGTTAGTGTAATCTAACCAGATGTACAACATAATAGATTCGCCACATTCCTAACGTAGTTTGTTTAGAAAACAAATATCTTCATTCCTAAATACTGTACTGTGTGAAGTAAGCTAGTTCAGTTCTAAGAATCAGTTGCTTTCTTAAAAAGAAGCTTGAGTGCAGCAACCTCAAACTTTCCTTGTTTGTGTAATCTACCAACATGTACAACTTCCTAATTTCGCTTCATTTTATAAGTAGTTTGTTTAGAAAACAAACATCTTCATTGCCGAACACTGTACTGTGTAAAATAAGCTAGTTCTGTTCTGGGAATCAGTTCCTCTTCTATAAAGATGGTTGAGTGCAGCAAGTTCAAACATTCCTAGTTAGTGTATTCTAACAAGATGTACAACTTAGCAGTTTCGCTTCATTTCTAAAGTAGTTTGTTTAGAAAACAAACATCTTCATTGGCGAAGACTATACTGTGTCAAATAAGCTCGTTCGGTTCTCCGAACAAGTTGCTTTTCAACAAAGATGAATGAGTGCAGCAAGTTCAATCATTCCTAGTTAGTGTAATCTACAAGATGTACAACTTACTAGTTTCCCTTCATTTCTGAAGTAGTTTGTTTAGAAAACAAACATCTTCATTGCCGAACACTAAAATGTGTGAAAGAAGCTAGTACGGTTCTAGGATTCAGTTGCATTCCTAGGAAATGGTGCAGTGCAGCAACTTCAAACTTTGCTAGTTTGTGAAATCTAACAAGATGGGCAACTTTCTAGTTTCGGTTCATTTCTAAAGTAGTTTGTTTACAAAACAAACATCTTCATTGCCTACCACAGTACTGTGTGAAATTAACTAGATAGATTCTGGTAATCAGTTGCTTTCCTACAAAGTAGGTTGAATGCAGCATCTTCAAACTTTCCTTGTTTGTGTAATCTAACAGGATGTACATCGTAGTAGATTCGCCTGATTTCTAAAGCAGTTTGTTTAGAAAACAAACATCTTCCTTGCCGAACAATGTCCTGTGTGAAATAAGGTAGTTCAGTATCTAGGAATCAGTTGCTTTCCTACGAAGAAGGTTGAGTGCAGCAACTTCAAACTTTCCTTGTTTGTGTAATCTAACAACATATACAACTTAGTAGATTCTACTCATTCCTAAAGTGGTTTGTTTAGAAAAGAAACGTCTTCATTGCTGAGCACTGTACTGTGAGAAATAAGCTAGTTCGGTACTAGAAACCTGTTGCTTTTCTACGAAGATGGTTGAGTGCAGCAAGCTCAAACATTCCTAGTTAGTGTAGTCTACCAAGATATACAACTTAGTTGTTTTGCTACATTTTTAAAGTAATTTGTTTAGAAAACAAACGTCTTAATTGCTGAACACTGTACTGTTTGATAGAAGCTAGTTCAGTTCTAGGAATCAGTTGCTTTTCTTCAAAGATGTTTGAGTTCAGCAAGTTCAAACACTCCGAGTTAGTGTAATGTAATAAAATGCACAACTTATTAGTTTTGCTTCATTTGTAAAGTAGTTTGTTAAGAAAACAAACATCTTCATTGCCAAACACTGTACTGTGTGAAAAAAGCTACTTTGGTTCTAAGAATCAGTTCCTTCGGACCAAGATGGTTGAGTGCAGCAAGGTCAAACACTCCTAGTTAGTGTAGGCTAACAAGATATACAACTTACTAGTTTCGCTTCATTTCTAAAGTAGTTTGTTTAGAAAACAAACGTCTTCATTTCCAAACAATGTACTTTGTGAAAGAAGCTAGTTCCATTCTTCGAATCAGTTGCTTTTCTTCAAAGATGATTGAGTGCAGCAAGTTCAAACATTCTGAGGTAGTGTAATCTAACAAGATGTACAGGTCACTATTTTCGCTTCATTTCTAAAGTAGTTTTTTAGAAAACAAATATCTTCATTTCCAAACACTGTACTGTGTCAAATAAGCTACTTCGTTTCTAGGAATCAGTTGCTTTACTACGAAAAAGGTTGAGTGCAGCAATTTCAAACATTCCCAGTAAGTACAAGATGTACAACTCAGTAGTTTCGCTTCATTAATAAAGTAGTTTGTTTAGAAAACAAACATCTTCATTGCAGAACACTATACTGTGTAAAATTAGCTAATTCTGTTCTAGGACTCAGTTGCTTTATGACGAAGATGGTTGAGTGAAGCAAGATCAAACAGTCCTAGTTAGTGAAGACTAACAAGATGTACAACTTACTAGATTCGCTTCACTTCTAAAGTACTTTGTTTAGAAAACAAACATCTTCGTTGCCGAACCCTATACTGTGTGAAAGAAGCTAGTTCGGTTTTCCGATTCAGTGGCTTTTCTTCCAAGATGATTGAGTGCAGCATGTTCAAACATTCCTATTTAGTGTAATCTCACAAGAGGTACAACTTACTAGTTTTGCTTCATTTCTAAAGTAGTTTTTTAGAAAACAAACATCTTCATTTCACAACACTGTAGTGTGTGAAATAAGCTACTTCGTTTCTAGGAATCAGTTGCTTTACTACGAAGATGGTTGACTGTAGCAACTTCCAACTTTCCTAGTTAGTGTAATCTAACAAGATGTACAACTTGCTAATTTCTCTTCATTTCTAAAAGAGTTTGTTTGGTAAACAAACATCTTCATTGCCAAAAACTGTGCTGTGTGAAATAAGCTAGTTCATTTCTAGGAATCAATTGGTTTTCTACAAAGATGGTTGAGTGCAGCAAGTTCAAACACTCCTAGTTAGTGTAAACTAACAAGATGTACAACTTGCTAGTTTCGCTTCATTGTTAAAGTAGTTTGTTTAGAAAGAAAACATCTTCATTGCTGAACATTATACTGTGTGAAAGAAGCTAGTACGGTTCCAGGAATCAGTAGCATTCCTTTTAACAAGGTTGAGTGCAGCAACTTCAAACTTTCCTTGTTTGTGTAATCTAACAAGATATACAACTTAGTAGATTCGCTTCATTTCTAAAGTAGTTTGTGTAGAAAACAAACATCTACATTGCCGATCTCTGTAATGTGTTAAATAAGCAAGTTTGATTCTAGGAATCAGTTGCTTTTCTGTAAAGATGGTGGAGTGCAGCAACTTCAAAAACTCCTAGTTAGTGTAGACTAACAAGATGTACAACTTACTAGTTTTGCTTCGTTGTTAAAGTAGTTTGTTTAGAAAGAAAACATCTTCATTGCCGAACACTGTACTGTGTGAAAGAAGCTACTTCGGTTCTCGGAATCAGTTGCTTTTCTTCAAAGATGATTGAGTGCAGCAACTTCAAACATTCCTAGTTATTGTAATCTAACAAGATGTACAACTTAGTAGTTTCACTGCATTTCTAAGTGAAAACAAACATCTTCATTTCCGATCACTGTACTGTGTGAAATAAGCTATTTCTTATCTAGGAATCAGTTGCTTCACTACGAAGATGGTTGAATGCAGCAACTTTAGTTTGTTTAATCTAACAAGATGTAGAACTTAGTAGATTGGCCTCATTTGTAAAGTAGTTTGTTTAGAAAACAAACATCTCCATTGCCGAACACTGTACTGTGTGAAATTAGCTAGTTGTGTTCTAGGAATCAGTTGCTTTCCTCTAAAGATGGTTGAGTGCAGCAAGTTCAAGCATTCCTCGTTAGTGTAATCTAACAGCATGTACAACTTAGTTGTTTCACTGCATTTCTAAAGCAGTTTGTTTAGAAAACAAACATCTTCACTCCCGAACACAGTACTGTATGAAATAAGCTAGTTCGGTTATAGGAATCAGTTGCTTTCCTAAAAAGAAGCTTCAGTGCAGCAACCTCAAACTTTCCTTGTTTGTGTAATCTAACAAAATATACAACTTGCTAGTTTCGCTTGATTTTAAAAGTAGTGTGTTTAGAAAACAAACACTTCATTGCCAAACACTGTACCGTGTGAAATAAGCTAGGTCGGTTCTAGGAATCAGTTGCTTTCCTCTAAAGATGGTTGAGTACAGCAAGTTCAAACATTCCTAGTTAGTGTAATCTAACAAGATGTACAACTTAGTAGTTTGGCCGCATTTCTAAAGTAGTTTGTTTAGAAAAAAAACATCTTCATTCCCAAACTCTGTAATTTGTGAAATAAGCTAGTTCGGTTCTAAGAATCAGTTGCTTTACTACGAAGATGGTTGAGTGCAGCAATTTAAATCTTTCCTAGTTAGTCTAATCTAACAAGATGTAAAACTTACTAGTTTCACTTCATTTCTAAAGTAGTTTTTTTTAGAAAACAAACATCTTCTTTGCTGAACACTGCACTGTGTGAAATAAGCTAGTTCGGTTCTACGAATCATTTGCTTTTCTACAAAGATGATTGAGAGCAGCAAGTTCCAACATTCCTAGTTACTGTAATCTAAGAAGATGTACCACTTACTAGTTTCTCTTCATTTCTAAAGTAGTTTGTTTAGAAAACATGCATCTTCATTTCCGAACCCTGTACGGTCTGAAATAAGCTAGCTCAGTTCTAGGAATCAGTTGCTTTACTACAACGATGGTTGAGTGTGGCAACTTCAATCTCTCCTAGTTAGTATAATCTAACAAGATGTACAACTTACTAGTTTTGCTTCATTTCTAAAGCAGTTTGTTTAGAAAACAAATATCTTTCTTGCTGAACACTATACTGTGTGAAAGAAGGTAGTTCGGTTCTAGGAATCAGTTGCATTCCTACGAACAAGTTTCAGTGCAGCAACTTCAAACTCTGCTAGTTTGTGTAATCTAACAAGATGTGCAACTTTCTTGTTTCGCTTCATTTCTAAAGTAGTTTGTTTAGAAAAAAAACATCTTCATTGCCGAACACTGTACTGTCTAAAATAAGCTAGTTCGGTTGTCGGAATCAGTTGATTTCCTACAAAAAGGTTGAGTGCAGTAAGTTCAAACTATCCTTGGTTTTGTAATCTAACAAGATGTACAACTTAGTACATTTGGCTCATTCCTAAAGTAGTTTGTTTAGAAAACAAATATCTTTATTGCCGAACACTGTACTGTGTGAAATAAGCTAGTTCGGTTCAAGGAATCACTTGCGTTCCTACGAAGAAGGATGAGTGCAGCCTGTTCAAACCTTGCTTGTTTGTTTAATCTAACAAGACGTACAACTTAGGAGATTTGGCTCATTTCAAAAGCAGTTTGTTTAGAAAACAAACATCTTCATTGCCTAACACTGTACTGTGTGTAATAAGCTAGTTCGGTTCTAGGAATGAGTTACTTTTCTAAGAAGAAGGTTGAGTGCAGCATGTTCAAACGTTCCTTATTTGTGTAATCTAACAAGACGTACAACTTAGTACATTAGCCTCATTTGCACAGTAGCTTGTTTAGAAAACAAACATCTTCAATGACGAACAGTGTACTGTGTGAAATAAGCTAGTTCTCCTCTAGGAATGAGTTGCATTCTTACGAAGACTGTTGAGTGCAGCAAGTTCAAACATTCCTAGTTAGTGTCATCTAACAAGATGTACAACTTAGCAGATTCGCCTCATTTCTAAAGCAGTTTGTATAGAAAACAAACATCTTCATTGCCGAACACCATACTGTGTGAAATAAGCTAGTTCTCCTCTAGATATGAGTTGCTTTCTTAGGAAGACTGTGGAGTGCAACAAGTTCAAACATTCCTAGTTAGTGTCATCTAACAAGATATACAACTTAGTAGATTGGCCTCATTTCTAAAGCAGTTTGTTTAGAAAAGAAAGATCTTCATTGCAGAACACTGTACTGTGTGAAATAAGCTAGTTCGGTTCTCAGAATCAGTTGTTTTCCTACGAAGAAGGTTGAGTGCAGCAAGTTCAAATTTTCCTATTTTGTGTAATGTTACAAGACGTACAACTTAGTACATTAGCCTCATTTGTACAGTAGCTTGTTTAGAAAACAAACATCTTCAATGACGAACAGTGTACTGTGTGAAATAAGCTAGTTCTCCTCTAGGAATGAGTTGCTTTCTTACGAAGACTGTTGAGTGCAGCAAGTTCAAACATTCATAGTTAGTGTCATCTAACAAGATGTACAACTTAGCAGATTCGCCTCACTTCTAAAGCAGTTTGTATAGAAAACAAATATCTTCATTGCCAAACACCATACTGTGTGAAATAAGCTAGTTCTCCTCTAGCTATGAGTTGCTTTCTTAGGAAGACTGTGGAGTGCAACAAGTTCAAACATTCCTAGTTAGTGTCATCTAACAAGATATACAATTTAGTAGATTGGCCTCATTTATAAAGCAGTTTGTTTAGAAAAGAAACATCTTCATTGCAGAACACTGTACTGTGTGAAAAAAGCTAAATCGGTTCTCAGAATCAGTTGCTTTCCTACGAAGAAGGTTGAGTTCAGGAAGTTCAAACTTTTCTGGTTTGTGTAACCTAACAAGATGTAAAACTTAGTAGATTAGCCTCATTTCTACAGTAGTTTGTTTAGAAAATAAACATCTTCATTGCCGAACACTGTACTGTGTGAAATAATCTAGTTCGGTTCAAGGACTCAGTTGCTTTCCTAGGAAGAAAGTCGAGTGCAGCAAGTTCAAACTTTCCTTGTGTGTGTAATTGAACAAGATGTGCAACTTAGTAGATTACCCTCATTTCTACAGTAGTTTGTGTAGAAAACAAACATCTTCATTGCCTAACACTGTACTGTGTGTAATAAGCAAATTCGGTCCTGGGAATGAGGTACTTTCCTACGAGGAAGTTTCAGTGCAGCAAGTTCAAACTTTCCTTGTTTGTGCAATCTAGCAAGATGTACAACTTAGTAGATACGGCTCATTCCTAAATTCGTTTGTTTAGAAAACAAACATCTTCATTGCCGAACAATGTACTGTGGAAATAAGCTAGTTCTGTTCTAGGTATCAGTTGGTTTACTACAATCATGGTTGATTGCAGCAAGTTGAAACATTCCTAGTTAGTGTCATCTAAGAAGATGTACAACTTAGTAGATTCCCTCATGTATAAAGCAGTTTGTTTATAAAACAAACATCTTCATGCCGAAAACTGTACTGTGTGAAATAAGCTAGTTCGGTTCTTGGAATCAATTCCTTTCCCACGAAGAATGTTGAGTGCAGCAAGTTCAAACTCTCCTTGTTTGTGTTATCTAAGAAGATGTACAACTTAGTAGATTCGACTCATTTCTAAAGTAGTTTGTTTAGAAAACAAACATCTTCATTGCCGCACATTGTAAGATGTGAAAAAAGCTAGTTCTCCTATAGGAATGAGTTGCTTTCTTACGAAGACTGATGAGTGCAGCAAGTTGAAACTTTCCTTGTTTGTGTAATATAACAAGATATACAACTTAGTAGATTCGCCTCATTTCTAAAGTAGTTTGTGTAGAAAACAAGCATCTTCATTTCTGAACACTGTACTGTGTGTAATAAGCTAGTTCGGTTGTTGGAATCAGTTGATTTCCTACGCAGAAGGTTGAGTGCAGCAAGTTCAAACTTTCCTTGTTTGTGTAATCTTACAAGATGTACAACTTAGTAGATTAGGCTCAATTCTAAAGTAGTTTTTTTAGAAAACAAACATCTTCATTGCCGAACACTGTACTGTGTGAAATAAGCTAGTTCGGTTCTAGGAATCAGTTGCTTTATTCCAAAGACGGTTGAGTGCAGGAAGTTCAAACTTTCCTTGTTTGTGTCATCTAACAAGATGTACAATTTAGTAGATTCCCCTCGTTTCTAAAGCAATTTGTTCAGAAAACAAACATCTTCATTGCCGAACACTGTACTGTATGAAATAAGCTAATTTTGTTACAGGAATCAGTTTCTTTACTACAAAGATGGTTGACTGCAGCAAGTTCATACATTCCTAGTTAGTATCATCTAAGAAGATGTACAACTTAGTAGATTCCCCTCATTTCTAAAGCAGTTTGTTTACAAAACAAATATCTTGATTGCCAAACACTGTACTGTGTGAAATAAGCTAGTTTGGTTGTAGGAATCAGTTGCATTCCTACGAAGAAGGTTGAGTGGAGCAAGTTCAAATTCTCCTTGTTTGTGTAATCTAACAAGATCTACCACTTAGTAGATTCGGCTCATTTCTACAGTAGTTTGTTTAGGAAACAAACATCTTCATTTCCGCACATTGTACTGTGTGAAATAGGTTGTTCTCCTCTAGGAATGAGTTGCTTTCTTACGAAGAATGTTGAGTGCAACAAGTTCAAACTTTCTTTGGTTGTGTAATCTAACAAGATGTACAACTTAGTAGATTAGCCTCATTTCTAAATTAGTTTGTTTAGAAAACAAACATCTTCATTGTCGAACACTGTACTGTGTCTAATAAGCTAGTTCAGTGCTAGGAATCAGTTGCTTTACTACGAAGATGGTTGAGTGCAGCAAGTTCAAACTTTCCTTGTTTGTGTAATCTAACAAGATGTACAAGTTATTAGATTTGTCTCATTTCTAACGTAGTTTGTTTAGAAAACAAACATCTTCATTGCCTAACACTGTACTGTGTGAAATAAGCTAGTTCGGTTCTGGGAATCAGTTACTTTCTTATGAAGAAGGTTCAGTGCAGCAAGTTCAAACTTTCCTTGTTTGTGAAATCTAAAAGATATACAACTTTTAGATTCACCTCATTTCTAAAGTAGTTTGTTTAGAAAACAAACATCTTCATTGCAGAACACTGTACTGTGTTAAATAAGCTAGTTCTGTTCTAGGTATCAGTTGATTTCTACAATCATGATTGATTGCAGCAAGTTGAAACTTTTCCCTTGTTTGTGTAATCTAACAATATGTACAACTTAGTAGATTACCCTGATTTCTAAAGTTGTTTGTTTAGAAAACAAACATCTTCATTGACTAACACTGTACTGTGGAAATAAGCTAGTTCAGTTCTGTAAATGAGTTTCTTTTCTATGAAGAATGTTGAGTGCAGCAAGTTCAAACTTTCTGGTTTGTGTAATCTAACAAGATGTACAACTTAGTAGATTCTCCTCATTTCTAAAGTAGTTTGTTTAGAAAACAAACATCTTCATTGCCGCACACTGTAAGATGTGAAAAAGCTAGTTCTCCTATAGGAATGAGTTGCTTTCTTTACGAAGACTGATGAGTGCAGCAAGTTCAAACTTTCCTTGTTTGTGTAATATAACAAGATATACAACTTAGTAGATTCGCCTCATTTCTAAAGTAGTTTGTGTAGAAAACAAGCATCTTCATTTCTGAACACTATACTTTGTGTAATAAGCTAGTTTGGTTGTTGGAATCAGTTGATTTCCTATGCAGAAGGTTGAGTGCAGCAAGTTCAAACTTTCCTTGTTTGTGTAATCTTACAAGATGTACAACTTAGTAGATTAGGCTCAATTCTAAAGTAGTTTTTTTAGAAAACAAACATCTTCATTGCCGAACACTGTACTGTGTGAAATAAGCTAGTTCGGTTCTAGGAATCAGTTGCTTTATTCCAAAGACTGTTGAGTGCAGGAAGTTCAAACTTTCCTTGTTTGTGTCATCTAACAAGATGTACAATTTAGTAGATTCCCCTCATTTCTAAAGCAATTTGTTCAGAAAACAAACATCTTCATTGCCGAACACTGTACTGTATGAAATAAGCTAATTTTGTTACAGGAATCAGTTTCTTTACTACAAAGATGGTTGACTGCAGCAAGTTCATACATTCCTAGTTAGTATCATCTAAGAAGATGTACAACTTAGTAGATTCCCTTCATTTCTAAAGCAGTTTGTTTACAAAACAAATATCTTGATTGCCAAACACTGTACTGTGTGAAATAAGCTAGTTTGGTTGTAGGAATCAGTTGCGTTCCTACGAAGAAGGTTGAGTGGAGCAAGTTCAAACTCTCCTTGTTTGTGTAATCTAACAAGATCTACCACTTAGTAGATTCGACTCATTTCTACAGTAGTTTGTTTAGGAAACAAACATCTTCATTTCTGCACATTGTACTGTGTGAAATAGGTTGTTCTCCTCTAGGTATGAGTTGCTTTCTTACGAAGAATGTTGAGTGCAACAAGTTCAAACTTTCTTTGGTTGTGTAATCTAACAAGATGTACCACTTAGTAGACTCGCCTCGTCTCTAAATTAGTTTGTTTAGAAAACAAACATCTTCATTGTCGAACACTGTACTGTGTCTAATAAGCTAGTTCAGTGCTAGGAATCAGTTGCTTTACTACGAAGATGGTTGAGTGCAGCGAGTTCAAACTTTCCTTGTTTGTGTAATCTAACAAGATGTACAAGTTATTAGATTTGGCTCATTTCTAAGGTAGTTTGTTTAGAAAACAAACATCTTCATTGCCCACACTGTACTGTGTGAAATAAGCTAGTTCGGTTCTCGGAATCAGTTGCTTTCTTATGAAGAAGGTCGAGTGCAGCAAGTTCAAACTTTCCTTGTTTGTGAAATCTAAAAAGATATACAACTTTTAGATTCACCTCATTTCTAAAGTAGTTTGTTTAGAAAACAAACATCTTCATTGCAGAACACTGTACTGTGTGAAATAAGCTAGTTCAGTTGTCGGAATCAGTTGATTTTCTACGAAGAAGGTTGAGTGCAGCAAGTTTAAACTTTCCTTGTTTGTGTAAGCTAACAAGATATACAACTTAGTAGATTCGGCTGATTTCTAAAGTTGTTTGTTGAGAAAACAAACGTCTTCATTGACTAACACTGTACTGTGAGAATAAGCTAGTTCGGTTCTGGAAATGAGTTACTTTTCTACGAAGAAGGTTGAGTGCAGCAAGTTCAAACTTTCCTGGTTTGTGTAATCTAACAGGATGTACGACTTAGTAGATTCGCCTCATCTGTACAGTAGTTTGTTGAGAAAACAAACATCTTCATTGCCGAACACTGTACTGTGTGAAATAATCTAGTTCGGTTCTAGGAATCAGTTGCTTCACTACATAGATGGTTGAGTGCAACAAGTTCAAACACTCCTAGTTAGTGTCATCTATGAAGATGTACAATGTTGTAGTTTGAATACATATCCCCCAATATATTCAGTGTCTTATTAGTTATAGTTTGGATCTGCAATCACCTTCCTAGAGGCAATGTCACTGGGGCTGGTCTTAAGGTGTGGGTTTGAGATTCCATTGTAAAGATATGCAAATGTGCCTAGCAGGAGTTCCTGAAGTGTGCTGTGTGACTTTTTGGCTGTAGTTTTTGCTCTGTGTGCTGTGGTGGCTGGTTGGTTTTTCTCTCTCTGCTTGGCCCTGTGGAGAGCAGGCCACTTCTCTTGCCATTATGGAACTTCCCCTGGATCTGTAAGCTTCAATAAATAATATCCTTTCCTCCATAGCTGTGCCTGGTCTGGAAGTTCATCTCAGCGAACCTGAAGCTGTCTGCTACAGTAAAGCGGTACTGAGGAGTGTGGGGTGAGATGAATATGGCCGTGTGGATATTCATCTTTTGGAACTTTTATTTTGGAGGAATGGGCATGGAATCAGTTTTGTTCAACTGAAGATGGTTGAGTGCAGTGGTTCAAACTCCCTTGTTTGGAATCTTCAAGATGATAACTTTAGAATGCTCATCTCTAGACTAGTTTTTTAAAGACAAACATCTTCATTTATCGAACACTGTACTGTGTGAAATAAGGAAAGACTGCTAGGAATTGATGACTTTGATGATGGTTGAGTTTGCAAGTTCAGTCATTCCTAGTTAGTGTCATCTAAGAAGATGTACCAACTTAAAAATGTTTACTCTGTCATTTCTAAACATTTGTTTAGAAAACAAACAACTTGTTTGAAATTTGTACTGTGAAATAAGCTAGATAGTTTCTCAGAAGACTTGTTTTCCTTTGAAATTGGATGAGTGCTGCAATTTCAAACTTTCCTTGTTTGTATAATCTAACAAGATGTACAATTTAGTAGATTCGGGTCATTTGTAAAGAAGTTTGTTTAGAAAACAAAATATCTTCATTGCCAAACACTGTTTTGTGTTTTATAAGTTATAGTTTGCATCTAGCAATCAGTTGCTTTCCTAGAGATGAAGGATGAGTGAATCTGGTCTTAAGCTTTCCTTTTGAGTAATCCAAGGTGTACAAGATAGCAAATTCAGCTCATTCCTAAGTGTAATTTGTTTATAAAAACAAACATCTTCATTGCTAACTGTGTGCTGTGGTGGCTGGCTGGTTCTGTTCTCTGCTTGACTTACTTTGGAGAAGAAGGTTGAGTGCAACAAGTTGGAACTTTCCTTGTTTGTGTAATCTAATAATATGTCCCACTTAGAAGATTCCCTTCCTTTCTAAGCAGTTTGTTTTCTGGAAACATCTTCATTGGCGAACCTGTACTGTGTCTAAGCTAGTTTGGTTCTAAATCAGTTGGTTTCCTACAAAGATGGTTGAGTGCAGCAAGTTCAAACACTCCTTTTTGTTTCTGTAATCTAACAAGATGTACAACTTAGTAGATTAGTCTCATTTCTAAAGTAGTTTGTTAATAAATCAAACATGTTTCATTGCCAAACATTGTACTGTGTGAAATAAGCTAGTTCTCCTCTAGGAATGACTTGCTTTCTTACAAAGACTGTTGAGTGCAGCAAGTTCAAATTTTCCTTGTTTGTGTAATCTAACAAGATGTACAACTTTGTAAATTCGCCTCATTTCTAAAGTAGTTTGTTTAGAAAACAAACATTTTCTTTGCCAACATTGCACTGTGTGAAATAAGCCAGTTCTCCTTCTAGGAATCAGTAGCTTTATTACAAGATGGTTGATTGCAGCAAGTTCAAACTTCCTTGTTTGTGTAATCTAACAAGATGTACAACTTAGTAGATTCGCCTCATTTCTAAATTAGTTTGTTTAGAAAACAAACATCTTCATTGCAGAATACTGTACTGTGTGAAATAAGCTAGATCGGTTCTCGGGATCAGTTGATTTCCTATGAAGATGGTTGAGTGCAGCAAGTTCAAACTTTCCTTGTTTGTGTAATCTAACAAGATGTACAATTTAGTAGATTAGCCTCATTTCTAAAGTAGTTTGTTTAGAAATCAAACATCTTCATTGCCAAACACTGTACTGTGTGAAATAAGTTAGATCTTCTCAAAATCAGTTGCTTTCCTACGAAGAAGGTTAAGTCCAGCAAGTTCAAACTTTCCTTGTTTGTGTAATCTAAAAAGATGTACAATTTAGAAGATTTGCCTTATTTCTAAAGTGGTTTGTTTAGAAAACAAACATCTTCATTGCCCAACACTGTACTGTGTGAAATAAGCTAGTTCAGTTCTAGGAATCAGTTGCTTTCCTACGAAGAAGGTTGAGTGCAGCAAGTTCAAACTTTCCTTGTTTGTGTAATCTAACAAGATGTACAATTAGTAGATTTGGCTCATTTTTAAAGTAGTTTGTTTAGAAAACAAACTTCTTCATTTCCTAACACTGTACTGTGTGAAATAAGCTAGTTCAGTTCTAGGAATCAGTTGGGTTTCTACGAAGAAGGTTGAGTGCAGCAAGTTCAAATTTTCCTTGTTTGTGTAATATAAAAAATGTACAACTTAGTAGATTTGGCTCATTTCTAAAGTAGTTTGTTTAGAAAACAAACATCTTCATTGCCAACACTGTACTGTGTGAAATAAGTTAGATCTGTTCTCGGAATCAGATGCTTTCCTACAAAGAAGGTTCAGTGCAGGAAGTTCAAAATTTCCTTGTTTGTGTAATCTAACAAGATGTACAACTTAGATTCATCCTCATTTCTAAAGTAGTTTGTTTAAAACAAACATCTTCATTGCGTAACACTGTACTGTGTGAAATAACCTAGTTCTCCTCTAGGAATGAGTTGCTTTCTTACGAAGACTGTTGAGTGCAGCAAGTTCAAACTTTCCTTGTTTGTGTAATCTAAAACAAGATGTACAACTTAGTAGATTCACTTCACCTGTAAAGTAGTTTGTTTAGCAAACAAACATCTTCATTGCCAAACACTGTCCTGTGTGAAATAAGCTAGTTCTGTTCTCGGAATCAGTTGCCTTTCTAAGAAGAAGGTTCGAGTGCAGCAAGTTCAAACTTTCCTTGATTGTGTAATCTAAAAATATGTACAACTTAGTAGATTTGCCTCATTTCTATAGTTAGTTTGTTTAGAAAACAAACATCTTCATTGCCTAACACTGTACTGTGTGAAATAAGCTAGTTCAGTTCTAGGAATCAGTTGATTTCCTTACAAGAAGGTTGAGTGCAGCAAGTTCAAACTTTCCTTGTTTTTGTAATCTAACAAGATGTACAACTTAGTAGATTCGCATCATTTCTAAAGTAGTTTGTTTAGAAAACAAACATCTTCATTGCCGAACACTGTACTGTGTGAAATAAGCTAGTTCGGTTCTGGGAATCAGTTACTTTACTACAAAGATGGTTGAGTGCAGCAAGTTCAGAAATTCCTTTTAGTGTAATCTAAAAAGATGTACAACTTAGTAGATTCAGCTCATTTCTAAAGCAGTTTGTTTAGAAAACAAACATCTTCATTTCCAAATATTGTACTGTGTGAAATAAGCTAGTTCAGTACTAGGAATCAGTTTTTTTTACTACAAGGATGAGTGATGCAGCAAGTTCAAACTTTCCTTGTTGTTTGTGTAATCTAACAAGATGTACAACTTAGTAGATTCCCCTCATTTGTAAAGTAGTTTGTTTAGAAAACAAACATCTTCATTACTGAACACTGTTTTGTATGAAATAAGCTAGTTCGATCTTAGAATCAGTTGCTTTCCTATGAAGAAGGATGAGTGAAGCAAGTTCAAACTTTCCTTGTTTGTGTAATGTAACAAGATGTACAACTTAGTAGATTCAGCTCATTTCTAAAGTAATTTGTTTATGAAAACAAACATCTTCATTGCCTAACACTGTACTGTGTGATAAGCTAGTTCTCCTCTAGGAATGACTTACTTTCTATGAAGAAGGTTGAGTGCAACAAGTTCAAACTTTCCTTGTTTGTGTAATCTAATAATATGTCCCACTTAGAAGATTCCCCTCATTTCTGAAGCAGTTTGTTTTGAAAACAAACATTTTCATTGGCGAAAACAGTACTGTGTGAAATAAGCTAGTTTGGTTCTCAGAATCAGTTGGTTTCCTACGAACAAGTTTGAGTGCAGCAAGTTCAAACTTTCCTTGTTTCTGTAATCTAACAAGATGTACAACTTAGTAGATTAGTCTCATTCCTACAGTAGTTTGTTAATAAATCAAACATGTTTCATTGGTGAACATTGTATTGTGTGAAATAAGCTAGTTCTCCTCTAGGAATGACTTGCTTTCTTACAAAGACTGTTGAGTCCAGCAGGTTCAAATTTTCCTTGTTTGTGTAATCTAACAAGATGTACAACTTAGTAAATTCGCCTCATTTCTAAAGTAGTTTGTTTAGAAAACAAACATCTTCATTTCCGAACACTGCACTGTGTGAAATAAGCTTATTTCGGTTCTAGGAATCAGTAGCTTTATTACAAAGATGGTTGAGTGCAGCAAGTTCAAACATTCCTAGTTAGTGTCATCTAAGAAGATGTACAACTTAGTAGATTTTCACCTCATTTCTAAAGCAGTTTATTTAGAAAACAAACATCTTCATTGCCGAATACTGTATTGTGTGAAATAAGCTAGATCGGTTCTCGAAATCAGTTGCTTTCCTACGAAGAAGGTTGAGTGCAGCATTCTCAAACATTCCTTGTTTGTGTAATCTAACAAGATGTACAACTTAGTAGATTAGCCTCATTTCTAAAGTAGTTTGTTTAGAAATCAAACATCTTCATTGCCAAACATTGTACTGTGTGAAATAAGCTAGTTCTTCCCTAGGAATGAGTTGCTTTCTTACGAAGACTGTTAAGTCCAGCAAGTTCAAAATTTCCTTGTTTGTGTAATCTAAAAAGATGTACAACTTAGTAGATTCAGCTCATTTCTAAAGTGGTTTGTTTAGAAAACAAACATCTTCATTGCCCAACAACTGTACTACTTTGTGAAATAAGCTAGTTCGGTTCTAGGAATCAGTTGCTTTCCTACAAAGAAGGTTGAGTGCAGCAAGTTCAAAACTTTCCTTGTTTGTGTCAATCTAACAAGATGTACAACTTAGTACATTCTCACCATTTTTAAAGTAGTTTGTTTAGATAAACAAATACCTTCATTGCCAAACACTGTACTGTGTGAAATAAGCTAGTTCAGTTCTCAGAATCAGTTGTTTCCTACGAAGAAGGTTGAGTGCAGCAAGTTCAAACTTTCCTTGTTTGTGTAATATAACAAAATGTACAACTTAGTAGATTTGGCTCATTTCTAAAGTAGTTTGTTTAGAAAACAAACATCTTTGTTACCGAACACTGTACTGTGTGAAATAAGCTAGTTCTCCTTTTCAGAATCAGTGGCTTTCTTTGAAGAAGGTTAAGTTCAGCAAGTTCAAAATTTCCTTGTTTGTGTAATGTAACAAGATGTACAACTTAGTAGATTCGCCTCATTTCTAAAGTAGTTTGTTTAGAAAACAAACATCTTCATTGCCTAACATTGTCCTGTGTGAAATAAGCTAGTTCTCCTCTAGGAGAGTTGCTTTCCTACAAAGATGGTTGAGTGCAGCAAGTTCAAACTTTCCTTGTTTGTGTAATCTAACAAGATGTACAACTTAGTAGAGTCGCCTCATTATTAAAGTAGTTTGTTTAGAAAACAAACATCTTCATTTCCGAACACTGTACTGTGTGAAATAAGCTACCTCTGTTCTCAAATCAGTTGCTTTCCTATGAAGAAGGTTGAGTGCAGCAAGTTCAAACTTTCCTTGTTTGTGTAATCTAACAAGATGTACAAATTGAGTAGATTTGCCTCATTTCTATAGTAGTTTGTTTAGAAAACAAACATCTTCATTGCCGAACACTGTGCTGTGTGAAATAAGCTAGTTCGGTTCTAGGAATGAGTTGATTTACTTGAAAGATGGTTGAGTGCAGTAATGTCAAACTTTCCAACTTTTTGTAATGTAACAAGATGTACAACTTAGTAGATTTGGTTCATTTCTAAAGGAGTTTGTTTAGAAAACAAACATCTTCATTGCCTAACACTGTACTGTGTGAAATAAGCTAGTTCGGTTCTGGGAAATCAGTTGCTCTTCTATGAAGAAGGTTGAGTGCAGCAAGTTCACACTTTCCTGTTTGTGTAATCTAAAAGATGTACAACTTAGTAGATTCAGCTCATTTGTAAAGTAGTTTGTTTAGAAAACAAACATCTTCATTGCCAAACACTGAACTGTGTGAAATAAGCTAGTTCTCCTTGTAGGAATGACTTGCTGTACTACAAAGAAGATTGAGTGCAGCAAGCTCAAACTTTCCTTGTTTTGTAATCTAACAAGATGTACAACTTAGTAGATTCGCCTCATTTCTAAAGCAGTATGTTTAGAAAAGAAACATCTTCATTGCCCAACACTGTACTGTGTGAAATAAGCTAGTTCAGTTCTAGGAATCAGTTGCTTTCCTACAAAGATGGTTGAGTGCAGCAAGTATCAAACTTTCCTTGTTTTTGTAATCTAACAAGATGTACAACTTAGTAGATTTGCCTCATTTCTAAAGGAGTTTGTGTAGAAAACAAATATCTTCATTGCCAAACACAGTACTGTATGAAATAAGCTAGTTCGGTTCTCAAAATCAGTTGCTTTCCTACAAAAGAAGGTTGATTGCAGCAAGTTCAAACTTTCCTTGTTTGTGTAATCTAACAAGATGTACAACTTAGTAAATTGGCCTCATTTCTAAAGTAGTTTGTTTAGAAAACAAACATCTTCATTGCCTAACATTGTACTGTGTGAAATAAGCTAGTTCTCCTCTAAGAATGATTTGCTTTCTTATGAAGACTTTTGAGTGCAGCAAGTTCAAACTTTCCTTGTTTGTGTAATGTAACAAGATGTACAACTTAGTAGATTCGCTCATTTCTAAAATAGTTTGTTTAGAAAACAAACATCTTCATTGCTGAACACTGTACTGTGTGAAATAAGCAAGTTCGGTTCTAGGAATCAGTTGCTTTACTACAAAGATGGTTGACTGCAGCAAGTTCAAACATTCCTAGTTTGTGTAATCTAACAAGATGTACAACTTAGTAGATTCCCTCATTTCTAAAGTAGTTTGTTTAGAAAACAAACATCTTCATTGCCGAACATTGTACTGTGTGAAATAAGCTAGATCAGTTCTAGGAATCAGTTGCTTTCCTACAAAGAAGGTTGAGTGCAGCAAGTTCAAACTTTCCTTGTTTGTGTAATCTAACAAGATGTACAAATTAGTAGATTTGCCTCATTTCTAAAGTAGTTTGTTTAGTAAACAAACATCTTCATTGCCGAACACTGTACTGTGTGAAATAAGCTAGTTCACGTTCTAGGAATGAGTGGCTTTACTAGAAAGATGGTTGACTGCAGTAATGTCAAACTTTCCAACTTAGTGTCGTCCAAGAAAATGTACAACTTAGTAGATTTGCTTCATTTCTAAAGTAGTTTGTTTAGAAAACAAACATCTTCATTGCCGAACACAGTACTGTGTGAAATAAGCTAGTTCGGTTCTCAAAATCAGTTGCTTTCCTATGAAGAAGGTTGAGTACAGCAAGTTCAAACTTTCCTTGTTTGTATAATCTAACAAGATGTAAAATTTAGTAGATTCGCCTCATTTCTAAAGTAGTTTGTTTAAAAACAAACATCTTCATTGCCAAACACTGAACTGTGTGAAATAAAGTAGTTCTCCTCTAGGAATGACTTGCTTTCTTTCGAAGAAGGTTGAGTGCAGCAAGTTCAAACTTTTCTTGTTTGTGTAATCTAACAAGATGTACAACTTAGTAGATTCGCCTCATTTCTAAAGTAGTTTGTTTTGAAAACAAACATCTTCATTGCCCAACACTGTACTGTGTGAAATAAGCTAGTTCGTTTCTAGGAATCATTTGCTTTCCTACGAAGAAGGTTGAGTGCAGCAACATCAAACTTTCCTTGTTTGTGAAATCTCACAAGATGTACAATTTAGTAGATTTGCCTCATTTCTAAATTAGTTTGTTTAGAAAACAAACATCTTCATTGCCAAACACAGTACTGTGTGAAATAAGCTAGTTCGGTTCTCAGGAATCAGTTGCTTTCCTACGAAGAAGGTTAAGTGCAGCAAGTTCAAACTTTCCTTGTTTGTGTAATCTAACAAGATGTACAACTTAGTAAATTGGCCTCATTTCTAAAGTAGTTTGTTTAGAAAAAACATCTTCATTGCCTAACATTGTCCTGTGTGAAATAAGCTAGTTCTCCTCTAGGAATCAGTTGCTTTACTAGAAAGATGTTGAGTGCAGTAATGTCAAACTTTCCTTGTTTGTGTAATCTAACAAGATGTACAACTTAGTAGATTTGCATCATTTCTAAAGCAGTTTGTTTAGAAAACAAACATCTTCATTGCTGAACACTGCACTGTGTGAAATAAGCAAGTTCGGTTCTAGGAATCAGTTGCTATCCTACAAGAATGGTTGAGTGCAGCAAGTTCAAACACTCCTAGTTAGTGTATAATCTAACAAGTTGTACAACTTAGTAGATTCTCTTCATTTGTAAAGTAGTTTGTTTAGAAAACAAACATCTTCATTGCCAAACACTGTACTGTGTGAAATAAGCTAGTTTGGTTCTCTAGGAATCAGTTGCTTTCCTACGAACAAGGTTGAGTGCAGCAAGCTCAAACTTTCCTTGTTTTTGTAATCTAACAAGATGTACAACTTAGTAGATTCGCCTCATTTCTAAAGTAGTTTGTTTAGAAAACAAACATCTTCATTGCCTAACACTGTACTGTGTGAAATAAGCTAGTTCGGTTCTAGGAATCAGTTGCTTTTCTATAAAGATGGTTGAGTGCAGCAAGTTCAAACATTCCTTGTTTAGTGTAATCTAACAAGATTAACAACTTAGTAGACTCACTTCATTTCTAAAGTAGTTTGTTTAGAAAACAAACATCTTCATTGCCAAACACAGTACTGTATGAAATAAACTAGTTCGGTTCTAGGAATCAGTTGCTTTCACTACGAAGATGGTTGAGTGCAGCAAGTTCAAACTTTCCTTCTTTGTGTAATCTAACAAGATGTACAACTTAGTAGATTTCGCCTCATTTCTAAAGTAGTTTGTTTAGAAAACAAACATCTTCATTGCCTAACACTGTAATGTGTGAAATAAGCTATTTCATTTCTAGGAATCAGTTGCTTTTCTGTGAAGATGGTTGAGTGCAGCAAGTTCAAACTTTCCTTGTTTGTGTAATGTAACAAGATGTACAACTTACTAGATTCGCTTCATGTTTAAAGTAGTTTGTTTAGAAAACAAACATCTTCATTGCCGAACACTGTACTGTGTGAAAGAAGCTAGTTCGGTTCTAGGAATCAGTAGCATTCCTACAAACAAGGTTGAGTGCAGCAACTTCAAACGCTTCCTAGTTAGTGTAATCTAACAAGATGTAAAACTTACTAGTTTCTCTTCAATATAGTTTTGATTTCTAAAGTAGTTTGTTTAGAAAACAAACATCTTCATTGCCTAACACTGTACTGTGTGAAATAAGCTAGTTCAGTTCTCGAATCAGTGGCTTTTCTATGAAGATGATTGAGTGCAGCAAGTTCAAACATTCCTTGTTTTTGTAATCTAACAAGATGTACAACTTAGTAGACTCACTTCATTTCTAAAGTAGTTTGTTTAGAAAACAAACATCTTCAATGCTGAACACTGTACTGTTCTAGTTCGGAATCAGTTGTTTTTTCTATAAAGATGATTGAGTGCAGCAAGTTCAAACATTCCTAGCTATTGTACACTAATAAGATTTACAACTTAGTAGTTTCACTTCATTTCTAAAGTTTCTTTTAGAAAACAAACATCTTCATTGCCAAACACTGTATTGTGTGAAATAAACTAGTTCGGTTCTAGGAATCAGTTGCTTTTCTTCAAAGATGGTTGAGTGCAGCAACTACAATCTTTCCTAGTTAGTGTAATCTAACAAGATGTACAATTCACTATTTTCGCTTCATTGTTAAAGTAGTTTGTTTAGAAAAGAAAGGTCTTCATTGCTGAACCCTGTACTGTGAGAACTAAGCTAGTTCCTTTCTAGGAATCCGTTGCTTTTCTAACAAGATGAGTTGAGTGCAGCAAGTTCAAACATTTCTAGTTAGTGCAATCTAATAAGATGTACCACATATTAGTTTCGCTTCTTTTCTAAAGTAGTTTGTTTAGAAAACAAACATCTTCATTTCTGAACACTGTACTGTGTGAAATAAGCTAGTTCGGATCTAGGAATCAATTGCGTTCCTAAAAAGAAACTTCAGTGCAGCAACCTCAAACTTTCCCTGTTTGTGTAGTCTAACAACATGTACAACTTGCTAGTTTCTCTTGATTTTAAAACTAGTGTGTTTAGAAAACAAACATCTTCATTGCCAAACACTGTACTGTGTGAAATAAGCTAGTTCGGTTCTAGGAATTGGTTGGCTTTCTTCGAAGATCGTTGAGTGCAGCAACTTCAAACCCTCCTAGTTAGTGTAGACTAACAAGATGAACAACTTACTAGTTTCGCTTCATTGTTAAAGTAGTTTATTTAGAAAGAACACATCTTCATTGCGGAACACTGTACTGTGTGAAAGAAGCTAGTTCATTTCTCAGGAATCAGTTGCTTTTCTTCAAACATGATTGAGTGCAGCAAGTTCAAAGATTCCTAGTTAGTGTAACCTAACAAGATGTACAACTTACTAATTTTGCTTCATTTCTAAAGTAGTTTGTTTAGAACACAAACACCTTCATTGCCAAACACTATACTGTATCAAATAAGCTTGTTCGGTTCTCCAAATCAGTGGCTTTTCTACAAAGATGATTGAGTGCAGTAAGGTCAATCATTCCTACTTAGTGTAATCTAACAAGATGTACAACTTACTAGTTTAACTTCATTTCTAAAGTAGTTTTTTAGAAAACAAACATCTTCATTTCCGAACACTGTACTGTGTGAAATAACCTACTTCATTCCTAGGAATCAGTTGCTTTACTACGAAGATGGTTGAATGCAGCAACTTCAAACTTTCCTAGTTTGTTTAATCAAACACGGTGTACAACACAGTAGATTGGCCTCATTTCTAAAGTAGTTTGTTTAGAAAACAAACATCTTCATTGCTGAACACTGTACTGTGTGAAATAAGCTAGTTCGGGCCTACGAATCAGTTGCTTTTCTCTAAAGATGGTTGAGTGTAGTAAGTTCAAACATTACGAGTTAGTATAATCTAACAAAATGTATAACTTAGTAGTTTCGCTGTATTTCTAAAGTAGTTTGTTTAGAAAAGAGGCATCTTCATTCCCAAACTCTGTAATGTGTGAAATCAGCGAGTTCGGTTCTAGGAACCAGTTGCTTTACTACGAATAGGGTTGAGTGCACCTACTTCAATATTTCCTAGTTAGTGTAATCTAACAAGATGTAAAACTTCCTAGTTTCGCTTCATTTCTAAAGTAGTTTGTTTAGAAAACAAACAACTTCTTTAACAAACACTGTACTGTGTGAAATAAGCTAGTTCTGTTCTAGGATTGGTTGGTTTTCTACGAAGATGGCTGAGTGCAGCAAGTTCAAACACTCCTAGTTAGTGTAGACTAACAAGTTATACATCTTACTAGTTTCGCTTCATTGTTAAAGTAGTTTGTATAGAAAACAAACATCTTCATTGCCGAACACTGTACTGTGTGAAAGAAGTGAGTTTGGTTCTAGGAATCAATAGCATTCCTATGAGCAAGGTTGAGTGCAGCAACTTCAATCTTTCCTAGTCAGTGTAATCTCACAAGATGTGCAACTTACTAGTTTCGCTTCATTTCCAAAGTCGTTTGTTTAGAAAACAAACATCTTTATTGCCAAACACTGTACTGTGTGAAATAAGCTAGTTCGGTTCTACGAATCAGTTGCTTTTCTACAAAGATGACTGAGTGCAGCAAGTTCAAACATTCCTAGTTTGTTTAATCTAACAAGATGTATAACTTAGTAGATTGGCCTCATTTCTAAAGTACTTTGTTTAGAAAACAAACATCTTCGTTGCCGAACAGTGTACTGTGTGAAAGAAGCTAGTTCGGTTCTAGGAATCACGAGCATTCCTACTAACAAGGTTGAGTGCAGCAACTTCAAACTTTCCTAGTTTGTGTAACAAGTTTGTGTAACAAGATGTACAACTTGGTACATTTGCTTCATTTCTAAAGTAGTTTGTGTAGAAAACAAACATCTTCATTGGCGAACTCTGTAATGTGTGAAATAAGCTAGCTCGGTTCACGAATCAGTTGCTTTTCTATAAAAATGGTTGAGTGCAGCAACTTCAAACACTCCTAGTTAGTATAGACTAACAAGATGTACAACTTACTAGTTTTGCTTCGTTGTTAAAGTAGTTTGTTTAGAAAGAAAACATCTTCATTGCCGAACACTGTACTGTGTGAAAGAAGCTTGTTCAGTTCTCGGAATCATTTGCTTTTATTCAAAGATGATTGGGTGCAGCAATTTCAAATATTCCTTATTAGTGTAATCAAACAAGATGTACAACGTATTAATTTCGCTTCATTTCTAAAGTAGTTTGTTCAGAAAACAAACATCTTCATTGCCGAACACAGTACTGTGTGAAATAAGCTACATCGGTTCTCGAAATCAGTTGCTCTCCTATGAAGAAGGTTGAGAGCCGCAAGTTCACACTTTCCATGTTTGTATAATCTAACAAGTTTTAAAATTTAGTAGAAATCGCCTCATTTGTAAAGTAGTTTGTTTAGAAAACAAACATCTTCATTGCCAAACAGTGAACTGTGTGAAATAAGGTAGTTCTCCTCTAGGAATGACTTGCTTTCTTACGAAGAAGGTTGAGTGCAGCAAGCTCAAACTTTCCTTGTTTGTGTCATCTAACAAGATGTACAACTTAGTAGATTCGCCTCATTTCTAAAGCAGTATGTTTAGAAAAGAAACATCTTCATTGCCCAACACTGTACTGTGTGAAATAAGCTAGTTGAGTTCTAGGAATCAGTTGCTTTCCTACGAAGAAGGTTGAGTGCAGCAAAGCTCAAACTTTCCTTGTTTGTGTAATCTAACAAGATGTACAACTTAGTAGATTTGCCTCATCTCTAAAGCAGTTTGATTAGAAAACAAACTTCTTCATTGCCAAACACAGTACTGTATGAAATAAGCTAGTTCAGTTCTCGGAATCAGTTGCTTTCCTACGAAGAAGGTTAAGTGCAGCAAGTTCAAACTTTCCTTCTTTGTGTAATCTAACAAGATATACAACTTAGTAGATTGGCCTCATTTCTAAAGTAGTTTGTTTAGAGAACAAACATCTTCATTGCCGAACACTGTACTGTGTGAAATAAGGTAGTTCGAATGTCAGAATCTGTTGTTTTCCTACAAAGTAAGTTGAGTGCAGCAACTTCAAACTTTCCTTTTTTGTGTAATCTAACAAGATATACAACTTAGTAGAATCGCCTCATTTGTAAAGTAGTTTGTTTAGAAAAGAAACCTCTTCACTGCCGAACACTGAACTGTGTGAAATAAGGTAGGTCGGTTCTACAAATCCCTTGTTTTTCTACGATGATGGTTGAGTGCAGCAAGTTCAAACATCCCTAGTTAGTGTAATCTAAGATGATGTACGAATTATTAGTTTTGCTTCATTTCTAAAATAGTTGTTTAGAAAACAAACATCTTCATTTCTGAACACTGTACTGTGTGAAATAAGCTACATTGGTTCTAGGAATCACATGATTTTCTACAAAGATGGTTGACTGCAGCAAATTCAAATATTCCTAGTTAGTGTAATCTAACAAGATGTATTACTGAGTAGATTCACCACATCTAAAGTAGTTTGTTTAGAAAACAAACACCTTCATTCCCGAACACTGTACTGTGTGAAATAAGCTAGTTCGGTTCTAGAAATCAGTTGCTTTCCTAAAAAGAAGCTTCAGTGCAGCAACCTCAAACTTTCCTTGTTTGTGTAATCTAACAACATGTACAACTTGCTAGTTTCTCTTGATTTAAAAAGTAGTTTGTTTAGAAAACAAACATCTTCATTGCCAAACACTGTACTGTGTGAAATGAGTTAGTTCGTTTCTATGAATCGGTTGGTTTTCTACAAAGATGGTTGAGTGCAACAAGTTGAAGCACTCCTAGTGCGGTTCTAGGAATCAGTTGTATTCTATACAAATGGTTGAGTGCAGCAACTTCAAACACTCCTACTTAGTGTAGACTAACAAGATGTACAACTTACTCGTTTTGCTTCATTGTTAAAGGAGTTTCTTTAGAAAAAAAAATACATCTTCATTGCCAAACACTTTATTGTGTGAAAGAATCTAGTTCAGTTCTAGGAATCAGTTGTTTTTTTTCAAAGATTATTGAGTGCAGCAAGTTCAAACATTCCAAGATAGTGTAATCTAACAAGATGTACAACTTTCTAATTTCGCTTCCTTTCTAAAGTAGTTTGTTTAGAAAACAAACATCTTCATTGCTGAACACTGTACTGTGTGAAATAAGCTATATTGGTTCTACGAATCAGTTGCTTTTCTCAAAAGATGGTTGAGTGCAGCAAGTTCAAACATTCCTAGTTAGTGTAATCTAACAAGATGTATAACTTAGTAGTTTCACGGTATTTCTAAAGTAGTTTGTTTAGCAAAGAAACATCTTCATTCCCAAACTCTGTAATGTGTGAAATAAGCTAGTTCGGATCTAGGAATCAGTTGCTTTACTATGAATATGGTTGAGAGAAGCAACTTCAAACTTTCCTAGTTTGTTTAATCAAACAAGTTGTACAGCTTAGTAGATTGGCCTCATTTCTAAAGTAGTTTGTTTAGAAAACAAACACCTTCATTGCCGAACACTGTACTGTGTGAAATAAGGTAGTTCGTATCTAGGAATCAGTTGCTTTCCTACGAAGTAGGTTGAGTGCAGCAACTTCAAACTTTCCTTGTTTGCGTAATCTAACAAGATGTACATCTTAGTACATTTGCCTGATTTCTAAACTAGTTTGTTTATAAAACAAACATCTTCATTGCCGAAGACTGTACTGTGTGAAATAATGTAGTTCGTATCTAGGAATCAGTGGCTTTCCTACGAAGAAGTTTGAGTGCAACAACTTCAAACTTTCCTTGTTTGTGTAATCTAACAAGATGTACAACTTAGTAGATTTGCCTCATTTCTAAAGTAGTTTGTTTAGAAAAGAAACGTCTTCATTGCCGAACTGTGAGAAATAAGGTAGTTCGGTTCTAGGAATCCGTTGTTTTTCTACGAAGATGGTTGACTGCAGCAAGTTCAAACATTCCTAGTTAGTGTAGTCTAACAAGGTGTACAACTTTCTAATTTCGCTTCATTTCTAAAGTAGTTTATTTAGAAAACAAACATCATCATTGCTGAACACTGTACTGTGTGAAAGAATCTAGTTCGGTTCTACAAATCAGTTGCTTTTCTTCAAAGATGATTGAGTGCAGCAAGTTCAAACATTCCTACTTAGTGTAATCTAACAAGAGGTACAACTTACTAGTTTCGCTTCATTACTAAAGTAGTTTTTTAGAAAATAAACATCTTCATTTCCGAACACTGTACTGTGTGAAATAAACTACTTTATTTCTAGGAATCAGTTGCTTTACTACGAAGATGGTTGAGTGCAGCAACTTCAAAATTTCCTAGTTTGTGTAATCTAACAAGATGTACAACTTAGTAGATTGGCCTCATTTGTAAAGTAGTTTGTTTAGAAAACAAACATCTTCATTCCCGAACTGGCAATGTGTGAAATAAGCTAGGTCAGTTCTAGGAATCAGTTCCTCTACTACGAAGATGGTTGAGTGCAGCAACTTCAAACACTCCTAGTTCGTGTAGACTAACAAGATGAACAACTTACTAGTTTCGCTTCATTGTCAAAACAGTTTGTTTAGAAAGAAAACATCTTCATTGCCGAACACTGTACTGTGTGAAAGAGGCTACTTCGGTTCTCAGAAATAGTTGCTTTTCTTCAAAGATGATTGAGTGCAGCAAGTTCCAACATTCTTAGTTAGTGTAATCTAACAAGATGTACAACTTACTAATTTCGCTTCATTTCTAAAGTAGTTTGTTTACAAAACAAACATCATCATTGCCGAACACTATACTGTGTGAAAAAAGCTAGTTCAGTACTACGAATCAGTTGCTTTTCTTCAAAGATGATTGAGTGCAGCAAGTTCACACAATCCTAGTTAGTGTAATCTAACAAGAGGTACAACTTACTAATTTCACTTCATTACAAAAGTAGCTTTTGGGAAAATAAACATCTTCATTTCCGAACACTGTAGTGTGTGAAATAAGCTACTTTATTTATAGGAATCAGTTGCTTTACTATGAAGATGGTTGAGTGCAGCAACTTCAAAGTTTCCTAGTTTGTGTAATCTAACAAGATGTACAACTTAGTAGATTGGCCTCATTTCTAAAGTAGTTTGTTTAGAAAACAAACATCTTCATTCCCGAACTCTGCAATGTGTGAAATAAGCTAGTTCGGTTCTAGGAATCAGTTCCTTTACTATGAAGATGGTTGAGTGCAGCAACTTCAAACACTCCTAGTTCGTGTACACTAACAAGATGAACAACTTACTAGTTTCCCTTCATTGTTAAAACACTTTGTTTAGAAAGAAAACATCTTCATTGCCGAACCCTGTACAGTGTGAAAAAAGCTACTTCGGTTCTCAGAAATATTTCCTTTTCTTCAAATATGATTGAGTGCAGCAAGTTCCAACATTCTTACTTAGTGTAATCTAACAAGATGTACAACTTACTAATTTCGCTTCAATTCTAAAGTAGTTTGTTTAGAAAACAAACATCTTCATTGCCGAACACTGTACTGTGTGAAAGAAGCTCTTTCGGACCTAGGAATCAGTAGCATTCCTATCAACAATGTTGAGTGCAGCCCTTTCAAACTTTCCTAGTTTGTGTAATCTAACAAGATGTACAACTTAGTAGATTCACCTCATTTCTAAAGTAGTTTGTTTACAAAACAAAAACCTTCAATGCCGAACACTGTATTGTGTGAAATAAGCGTGTTCAGTTCTAGGAATCAGTTGCTTTACTACGAAGATGGTTGAGTGCAGCAACTTCAAACTTTCCTAGTTTGTTTAATCTAACAAGATGTACAACTTAGTAGATTGGCCTCATTTCTAAAGTAGTTTTTGTAGAAATCAAACATCTTCTTTGCCGAACACTGTACTGTGTGAAATAAGCTAGTTCGGTTCTATGAATCCGTTGCTTTTCTCTAAAGGTGGTTGAGTGCAGCAAGTTCAAACATTCCTAGTTAGTGTAATCTAACAAGATGTATAACTTAGTAGTTTCGCTGTATTCTAAAGTAGTTTGTTTAGAAAAGAAACATCTTCATTCCTGAACTCTGTAATATGTGAAATAAGCTATTTCGGTTCTAGGAATCAGTTGCTTTACTACGACGATGGTTGAGTGCAGCAACTTCAATATTTCCTATTTAGTGTAATCTAACAAGATGTAAAACTGACTAGTTTCAATTCATTGCTAAAGTAGTTTGTTTAGAAAACAAACATCTTCATTGCTGAACACTGTACTGTGTGAAATAAGCTACATTGGTTCTACGAATCAGTTGATTTTCTACAAAGGTGGTTGAGTGCAGCAACTTCAAAGTTTCCTAGTTTGTGTAGTCTAAGAAGATATACAACTTAGTAGATTGGCCTCACTTCTAAAGTTGTTTTTTTAGAAAACAAACACTTTCAATGCCAAACACTGTACTGTGTGAAATAAGGTAGTTTGGTTCCAGGAATCAGTTGCTTTACTACAAAGATGGTTGAGTGCAGCAACTTCAATCTTTCCTGGTTAGTGTAATCTAACAATAGGTACAACTTACTAGTTTCGCTTCATTTCTAAAGTAGTTTCTTTAGAAAACAAACATCTTCATTGGCTAACACTGTACTGTGTGAAAGAAGCTAATTCGGTTCCAGGAATCACTAGCATTCCTACTAACGAGGTTGAGTGCAGCAACTTCAAACTTTCCTAGTTTGTGTAATCTAACAAGATGTACAACTTAGTAGATTCATTTCATTTCTAAAGTAGTTTGTGTAGAAAACAAACATCTTCATTGCCGAACACTCTACTGTGTGAAATAAGCTAGTTCAATTCTAGGAATCAGTTGCTTTTCTATAAAGATGGTTGAGTGCAGCAACTTCAAACACTCCTAGTTAGTGTAGAATAACAAGATGTACAACTTACTAGTTTTCCTTCATTGTTAAAGGAGTTTGTTTAGAAAGAAAACATCTTCATTGCCGAACACTCTACTGTGTGATAGAAGCTTGTTCGGTTCTCGGAATCATTTGCTTCTCTTCAAACATGATTGAGTGCAGCAAGTTCAAACATTCCTAGTTAGTGTACTCTAACAAGATGTACAACTTAATAATTTCGCTTCATTTCTAAAGTAGTTTGTTTGAAAACAAACATCTTCATTGCCGATCACTATAGTGTGTCAAATAAGCTAGTTCGGTTCTCAGATTCAGTTGCTTTTCTACAAAGATGATTGAGTGCAGGAAGTTCAATCATTCCTACTTAGTGTAATCTAACAAGATGTACAACTTACTAGTTTAACTTCATTTCTGAAGCAGTTTGTTTAGAAAAGAAACATCTTCATTGCCGAACACTGTCCTGTCTGAAATAAGATACATTGGTTCTAGGAATCAGTTGCTTTTCTACAAAGATGGTTGAGTGCAGCAAATTCAAATATTCCTAGTTAGTGTAATCTAAGAAGATGTATAACTTAGTAGATTCACCTCATTTCTTAAGTAGTTTGTTTAGAAAACAAACACCTTCATTGCCAAACACTGTGTGGTAGTTTGAATATATGTCCCGCAATATATTCAGTGTTTTACTAGTTATAGTGTGCATCTGCAATCACCTTGCTAGAGGCAATGTCACCAGGATGGCCGGTCTTAAGGTGTTAATGGTATGGGTTTGAGATTCCGTTGTAAAGATATGCATATATGCCTAGCAGGAGTTCCTGAAGTGTGCTGTGTGACCTTTTGGCTGTAGTTTTGCTCTGTTTGCTGTGGTGGCTGGTTGGTTTTCTTCTCTCTCTGTTTGGCCCTGTGAAGAGCAGGCCGCTTCTCTTGCCATTATGGAACTTCCCCTGGATCTGTAAGCTTCAATAAATAATATCCCTTCCTTCATAACTGTGTCTGGTCTTAAGTTCATCTCACCGAACCTGAAGCTGTCTGCTACAGTAAAGTGGTACCAGGAGTGGGGTGAGATGAACCTGACCGTGTGGATATTCGTCTTTTGGAACTTTTGTTTTGGAGGAATGGGCATGGACTTGGTGCTTGCAACTGAAGATGCCTTCTGGAGTGGTAAGCCAAGTTTTATGGACTATTCTGATGAGAGTTTGAGAATGCTAAGTGCAGGCAGTATTGAACTTTGAGGCTTGGCTTATGAGCTTTCTAAGGGGAAGGAAAGACGGCAGAGGACTTTGTTGGAACTGGGCTACTGGCATAAGGGATGGCTACATTCCGCTATCCAGGCCCAGAAAGTTTGATCAAGTTTAAATTTGTAATGGACTGATATGCTTGGCTAAAGATACCGGACTGAAAGATTTAAGATTTTAAGTTGGAAAACCTCAAGCAAGTTAAAAGTAGAGGCATTGAGACTGGTTTAGCTGCTATTGTCAACACATTAGCAATCTTAAGGAAGGTGGAAGGAAGGTGGCACAACTGATTTACATTAAAACAATGGAGAGGATGCCTGAGGAAAGACTGTTAGAAATGCAAACTCTTTGGAAAGAGTTGACTGGAGAAGGAACCTGCTTTTCAAGGCTATGATTTATTTCATCCCTGGATTAAGAATATGGCTCTGTCCTGCACACCTGGCATTAGTTTTGGAAGCATGAAAAATGCATGGAGTAGTCATGAATTGCACACGGTTCCAGGAGCCGCTGCTGAGATGCGGCATGAGGCAGGGCATGAAGACCCTCAGGAATAGGCTGGAAGAGCCTTTTGGAAGATGGACCGTGGTTTGCATGGAGACCTGAAGATGTTTTGGATATACCAGGACTGTGCAAAAGGGCTAACATGGAGTGCAGTGTTGGCATGGGATGAAAGTTTTCCCTAGGGACTCTGCCCAGCTGGAGGGGAGGAATTGGAAAACCAGGAGACTGTTAGTCTCTGGTTATATTGAACTTGAACTGCAGAAGTTTGATGACTGCTGATGGTGGTTGAGTTTGCATTGTTTTAGTTTCTCCTTGCTACACCTTATACAAGTTAAAAATGTTTACTCTGTGCCTTTACATGTTGAAAGTATTTAACTTGTTTGATTTTACAGGACTATCTTAAGTTGGTCAAGACTGTGAGAACCTTTGAAATTGGACTGAGTACAATTTACAATGTGTGATAGTTATAAATCTATTGGGGGCCAGGAGCTAAATATATTGGGGGCCAGGGGCGGAATGTGGTAGTTTGAATATATGTCCCCCAATATATTCAGTGTTTTACTAGTTATAGGTTGCATCTGCAATCACCTTTCTAGAGGCAATGTCACAGGGATGGCCAGTCTTAAGGTGTTAATCGTATGGGTTTGAGATTGCATTGTAAAGATATGCATATGTGCCTAGCAGGAGTTCCTGAAGTATGCTGTGTGACCTTTTGGCTGTAGTTTTGCTCTGTGTGCTGTGGTGGCTGGTTGGTATTTTTCTCTCTCTGTTTGGCCCTGTGAAGAGCAGGCCGCTTCTCTTACCATTATGGAACTTCCCCTGGATCTGGAAGCTTCAATAAATAATATCCCTTCCTCCATAACTGTGCCTGGTGTGGAAGTTCATCTCAGTGAACCTGAATCTTTCTGCTACACACTGTACTGTGTGAAATAAGCTAGTTCGGTTCTACGAACCAGTTGCTTTACTACGAAGATGGTTGAGTGCAGCAACTTCACAGTTTCCTATTTAGTGTAATCTAACAAGATGTACAACTTAGTAGTTTCACTTCATTTCTAACATAGTTTGTTTAAAAAACAAACATCTTCATTGCCGAATACTGTACTGTGTGAAGTAAGCTAGTTCGGTTCTAGGAATCAGTTGGTTTTCTATGAATATGGTGTAGTGCAGCAACTTCAAAGTTTCCTATTTAGTATAATCTAACAAGATGTACAACTTAGTAGTTTCGCTTCATTTCTAAAGTAGTTTGTTTAGACAACAAACATCTTCGTTGCCGAACAATGTACTGTGTAAAATAAGCTAGTTCGGTTCTAGGATTCAGTTGGTTTTCTACGAAGATGGTTGAGTGCACAAAGTTCAAACACTCCGAGTTATGGTAGACTAACAAGATGTACAACTTACAAGTTTCGTTTCATTGTTAAAGTAGTTTGCTTAGAAAACAAACATCTTCATTGCCGAACACTGTACTATGTAAAATAAGCTAGATCGGTTCTAGGAATCAGTTGCTTTTTCCATAAAGATGGTTGAGTGTAGCAAGTTCAAACATTCCTAGTTAGTGTATGCTAACAAGATGTACAATTTAGTAGTTTCGCTGCATTTCTAAAGTAGTTTGTTTAGAAAACAAACGTCTTCATTGCTGAACACTGTACTATGTGAAAGAAGCTGGTTCGGTTCTAGGAATCAGTAGCATTCCTACGAACAAGGATCAGTGCAGCAAGTTCAAACATTCCGTGTTAGTGCAATCTAAAAAGAGGTACAACTTACTAGTTTTGCTTCATTTCTAAGGTAGTTTTTTAGAAAACAAACATCTTCATTTCCGAACACTGTACTGTGTGAAATAAGCTACTTCATTTCTAGAAATCAGTTCCTTTACTACGAAGATGGTTGAGTGCAGCAACTTCAAAGTTTCCTAGGTGGTGTAATCTAACAAGATGTACAACTCAGTAGTTTCGCTACATTTCTAAAGTGGTTTGTTTAGAAAACAACTATCTTCATTGCCGAACTCTGTAATGTGTGAAATAAGCTAGTTCGGTTCTAGGAATCAGTTGCTTTACTACGAAGATGGTTGAGTGCAGACACATCAAACTTTCCGAGTTAGTGTAATCTAACAAGATGTACAACTTAGTAGTTTCTCTTCATTTCTAGAGTAGTTTGTTTAGAAAACAAACATCTTCTTTGCCGAACACTGTACTGAGTGAAATAATCTAGTTCGGTTCTACGAATCAGTTGGTTTTCTACAAAGATGATGGAGTGCAGCAAGTTAAAACATTCCTAGTTACTGTAATCTAACAAGATGTACCACTTACTAGTTTCACTTCATTTCTAAAGTAGTTTGTTTATAAAACAAACATCTTCATTGCCGAACCCTGTATGGTCTGAAATAAGCTATTTCGGATCTAGGAATCAGTTGCTGTTCTCTAAAGATGGTTGAGTGCAGCAAGTTCACACATTCCTAGTTAGTGTAGTCTAACATGATGTACATCTAAGTAGTTTCCCTGCATTTCTAAAGTAATTTTTTTAGAAAACTAACATCTTCATTGCTGAACACTGTACTGTGTGAAAAAAGCTAGTACGGTTCCAGAAATCAGTAGCATTCCTACGAACAAGGTTGAGTGTAGCAACTTCAAACTTTCCTAGTTTGTGAAATGTAACAAGATGTACAACTTAGTAGATTCGCCTCAATTCTAAAGTAGTTTGTTGAGAAAACAAACACCTTCATTGCCGACTCTGTACTGTGTGAAATAAGCTAGTTCGGTTCTAGGAATCAGTTGCTTTTCTCTAAAGATGGTTGAGTGCAGCAATTTCAAACATTCCTAGTTATTGTAGTCTAACAAGTTGTACAAGTCAGTAGTTTTGCTGCATTTCTAAAGTAGTTTGTTTAGAAAACAAACATCTTCATTGCCGAACCCTGTACTGCATGAAATAAGCTAGTTTGGTTCTAGGAATCGGTTGGTTTTCTACGAAGATGGTTGAGTGCAGCAAGTTCAAACACTCCTAGTTAGTGTAGACTAACAAGATGTACAACTTACTAGTTTCGCTTCATTGTTAAATTAGTTTTTTTAGAAAACAAACATCTTCATTGCCGAACACTGTACTTTGTGTCAAATAACCTAGTTCGGTTCTAGGAATCAGTTGCTTTTCTTCAAAGATGATTGAGTGCAGCAAGTTCAAACATTCCTAGTTAGTGTAGTCTAACAAGATGTACAACTTATTAGTTTCGCTTCATTTTTAAAGTAGTTTGTTTAGAAAACAAACATCTTCATTGCCAAACACTGTACTGTGTGAAAGAAGCTAATTTGGTTCTAGGAATCAGTAGCATTCCTCGGAACAAGGTGGAGTGCAGCAACTTCAAACTTTAATAGTTTGTGTAATCCAACAAGATGTACAACTTAGTTATATTCACCTCATTTCTTAAGTAGTTTGTTTAGCAAACAAACACCTTCATTGCGGAACACTGCACTGTGTGAAACAAGGTAGTTCGGTTCTAGGAATAAGTTGCTTTACTACGAAGATTGCTGAGTGCAGCAACTTCAAATTTTCCTGTTTAGTGTAATCTAACAAGAGTTACAACTTTCTAGTTTCGCTTCATTTCTGAAGTAGTTTTTAGAAAACAAACATCTTCATTTCTGAACACTGTACTGTGTGAAATAAGCTACTTCGTTTCTAGGAATCATTGCTATACTACGAAGATGGTTGAGTGCACCAACTTCAAACTTTCCTAGTTTGTTTAATCTAACAAGATGTACAACTTACTAGATTGGCCTCATTTCTAAAGTAGTTTTTTTAGAAAACAAACATCTTCATTGCCGAACACTGTACTGTGTGAAATAAGCTAGTTCGGGTCTATGAACCAGTGGCTGTTCTCTAAATATGGTTGAGTGCAGCAAGTTCAAATATTCCTAGTTAGCGTAATCTAACAAGATGTATAACTTAGTAGTTTTGCTGTATTTCCAAAGAAGTTTGTTTAGGAAACAAACATCTTCATTCCCGAACTCTGTAATGTGTGAAATAAGCTAGTTCGGTTCTAGGAATCAGTTGCTTTACTAAGTAGATGGTTGAGTGCAGCAACTTCAATATTTCCTAGTTAGTGTAATCTTACAAGATGAAAAACTTACTAGTTTCGCTTCATTTCTAAAGTAGTTTGATTAGAAAACAAACTTCTTCATTGCCGAACACTGTACTGTGTGAAAGAAGCTAGTTCAGTTCCAGGAATCAGTAGCATTCCTACGAACAAGGTTGAGTGCAGCAACTTCATACTTTCCTAGTTTGTGTAATCTAACAAGATATACAACTTACTAGATTGGCCTCATTTCTAAAGTTGTTTTTTTAGAAAACAAACATTTTCATTGCCGAACACTGTACTGTGTGAAATAAGCTAGTTCACTTCCAGGAATCAGTTGCGTTACTAAGAAGATGGTTGAGTGCAGCATGTTCAATCTTTCCTAGTTAGTGTAATCTAACTAGACTTACAACTTACTAGTTTCACTTCATTTCTAAAGTAGTTTGTTTGGAAAACAAACATCTTCATTCCCGAATACTGTACTGTGTGAAAGAAGCTAGTTCGGTTCCAGGAATCAGTAGCATTCCTACTAACAAGGTTGAGTGCAGCAACTTCAAACTTTCCTAGTTTGTGTAATCTAACAAGATGTACAACTTAGTAGATTCGCCTCATTTCTAAAGTAGTTTGTGTAGAAAACCAACACCTTCATTGTTGAACACTGTACTCTGTGAAATAAGTTAGTTCGGTTCTAGGAATCAGTTGCATTTCTACAAAGATGGTTGAGTGCAGCAACTTCAAACTTTCAAATTTAGTGTAATCTAACAAGATATACAACTTAGTAGTTTAGCTTCATTTCTAAAGTAGTTTGTTTAGAAAACAAACATCCTCATTGCCGAACACTGTACTGTGTGAAATAAGCTAGTTCAGTTTATAGGAATCAGTTGGTTTTCTACTAAGAAGATGGATGAGTGCAACAAGTTCAAACACTTTCCGAGTTAGTGTAGATCTAACAAGATGTACAACTTACTAGTTTCGCTTCATTGTTATAGTAGCTTGTTTAGAAAACAAACATCTTCAATGCGAACACTGTACTGTGTCAAATAAGCTAGTTTGGTTCTAGGAATCAGTTGCTTTTCTATAAAGATGGTTGTGTGTAGCAAGTTCAAACATTCCTAGTTAGTGTATGCTAACAAGATGTACAATTTCGTAGTTCCGCTGCATTTCTAAAGTAGTTTGTTTAGAAAACAAACGTCTTCATTGCCGAACACTGTACTGTGTGAAAGAAGCTAGTTTGGTTCTACAAATAAGTGCATTTCTGAGAACAAGGTTGAGTGCAGCAAGTTTAAATATTCCTAGTTTGTGTAATCTAACAAGTGGTACAACTTACTACTTTCGCTTCATTTCTAAGATAGTTTTTTAGAAAACAAACATCTTCATTTCCAAACACTGTACTGTGTGAAATAAGGTACTTCCTTTCTAGGAATCAGTGGCTTTTATCTAAAGATGGTGGAGTGCAGCAACTTCAAACTTTCTTAGTTAGTGTAATCTAACAAGATGTACAACTTAGTAGTTTCGCTGCATTTCTAAAGGAGTTTTTTTAGAAAACAAACATCTTCATTGCTGAACTCTGTAATGTGTGAAATAAGCTAGTTCGGTTCTAGGAATCAGGTGCTTTACTATGAAGATGGTTGAGTGCAGCAACTTCAATCTTTCCTAGTTAGTGTAATCTTACAAGATGTAAAACTTCCTTGTTTTGCTTCATTTCTGAATTAGTTTGTTTAGAAAACAAACATCTTCTTTTCTGAACACTGTACTGTGTGAAATAAGCTAGTTCGGTTCTACAAATCATTTGCGTTTCTACAAAGATGATTGATTACAGCAAGTTCAAACATTCCTAGCTACTGTAATCTTACAAGATGTACCACTTTCTAGTTTATCTTCCTTTCTAAAGTAGTTTGTTTAGAAAACAAACATCTTCATTGACGAACCCTGTACGGTCTGAAATAAGCTACTTCGGTTCTAGGAATAAGTTCCTTTATATAAAGATGGTTGAGTGCAGCAACTTCAAACTTTCCTAGTTAGTGTAATCTAACAAGATTTACAACTTAGTAGATTGGCCTCATTTCTAAAGTAGTTTGTGTAGAAAACAAACATCTTCATTGCTGAACACTATACTGTGTCAAATAACCTAGTTCAGTTCTCCGGAACCTGTTGCTTTCCTACAAAGATGATTGAGAGCAGCAAGTTCAAACATTCCTGGTTAGTGTAATCTAACAAGATGTACAACTTACTAGTTTTGCTTTATTGTAAAGTAGTTTGTTTAGAAAACAAACATCTTCATTGCCGAACACTGTACTGTGTGAATATTGGTAGTTCTTTTCTAGGAATCATTTCACAGCCTATAAAGATGGTTGAGTGCAGCAAGTTCAAACATTCCTAGTTTAGTGTATTCTAACAAAATGTACAACTTAGTAGTTTATAACTTCATTTTTAAAGTAGTTTGTTTAGAAAACAAATACCTTCATTGCTGAACACTGTACAGTGTGAAAAAAGCTCGTTCTGTTCTTGGAAACAGTTGCTTTCCTACGAAGAAGGTTGAGTACAGCAAGTTCAAACATTCCTAGTTAGTGCAATCTAACAAGATGTACAACTTACTAGTTTCTCTTCATTTCTAAAGTAGTTTGTTTAGAAAACAAACATCTTCATTGCCGAACACTGTACTGTGTGAAATAAGCTAGTTCAGTTCTCGGAATCAGTTGCTTTGCTATGAAGAGGGTTGTGTGCAGCAAGTTCAAACATTCCTAGTTATTGTAATATAACAACATGTACAACTTAGTAGTTTGGCTTCATTTCTAAAGTAGTTTGTTTAGAAAAACAAAAAAAACATCTTCATTGCCGAACACCGTACTGTGTGAAATAAGCTAGTTCAGTTCTAGGAATCAGTTGCTTTGCTACGAAGATGGTTGAGTGCAGCAACTTCAAACTTTCCTAGTTAGTGTAATCTAACAAGATGTACAACTTAGTAGTTTCACTTCATTTCTAAAGTAGTTTGTTTAGAAAACAAACATCTTCTTTGCTGATCACTGTACTGTGTGAAATAAGCTAGTTCGGTTTTACGAATCATTTGCTTTTCTACAAAGATGATTGAGTGCAGCAAGTTCAAACATTCCTAGTTACTGTAATCTAACAAGATGTACCACTTACTAGTTTCGCTTCATTTCTAAAGTAGTTTGTTTAGAAAACAAACATCTTCATTGCTGAACCCTGTACGGTCTGAAATAAGCTAGTTCGGTTCTAGGAATCAGTTGCCTTTCTACAAAGATGATTGAGTGCAGCTAGTTCAATCATTCCTAGTTAGGGAAATCTAAGATGATGTACAACTTACTAGTTTCGCTTCATTTCTAAAGTGGTTTGTTTAGAAAACAAACATCTTCATTGCCAAACACTGTACTGTGTGAAATAAGGTAGTTCTTTTCTAGGAATCAGTTGCTTTTCTTCAAAGATGATTGAGTGCAGCAAGTTCAAACATTCCTAGTTAGTGTAATCTAACAAGATGTACAACTTACTAGTTTCATTCATTTCTAAAGTAGTTTGTTTAGAAAACAAACATCTTCATTGCCGACACTGTACTGTGTGAAATAAGCTAGTTCAGTTCTAGGAATCAGTTGCTTTCCTACAAAGATGGTTGAGTGCAGCAAGTTCAAACATTCCTAGTTTGTGTAATCTAACAAGATGTACAACTTAGTAGATTTCGCCTCATTTCTAAAAGTAGTTGGTTTAGAAAACAAACATCTTCATTGCCGAACACTTTACTGTGTGAAATAAGCTAGTTCGGTTCTAGGAATCAGTTGCTTTTCTACAAAGATGGTTGAGTGTAGCAAGTTCAAACATTCCTAGTTAGTGTAATCTAACAAGATGTACAACTTACTAGTTTCGCTTCATTTCTAAAATAGTTTGTTTAGAAAACAAACATCTTCATTGCCAAACACTGTACTGTGTGAAATAAGCTAGTTCAGTTCTAGGAATCAGTTGCTTTTCTACAAAGATGGTTGAGTGCAGCAAGTTCAAACATTCCTAGTTAGTGTATTCTAACAAGATGTACAACTTAGTAGTTTTGCTTCATTTCTAAAGTAGTTTGTTTAGAAAACAAACATCTTCATTGCCGAACACTGTACTGTGTGAAATAAGCTAGTTCGGTTCTAGGAATCAGTTGCTTTCTAACAAAGATGGTTGAGTGCAGCAACTTCAAACTTTCCTAGTTAGTGTAATCTAACATGATGTACAACTTACTAGTTTCGCTTCATTTCTAACGTAGTTTGTTTAGCAAACAAACATCTTCATTGCCAAACACTTGCCTGTGTGAAATAAGCTAGTTAGTTTCTAGGAATCAGTTGCTTTCCTAAAGAAGGTTGAGTGCAGCAACTTCAAACATTCCTAGTTTGTGTAATCTAACAAGATGTACAACTTAGTAGTTTCACTTCATTTCTAAAGTAGTTTGTTTAGAAAACAAACATCTTCATTGCTGCAACACTGTACTGTGTGAAAGAAGCTAGTTCGGTTCTAGGAATCAGTTGCATTTCTACAAAGATGGTTGAGTGCAGCAACTTCAAACACTCCTAGTTAGTGTAATCTAACAAGATGTACAACTTACTAGTTTCGCTTCATTTCTAAAGTAGTTTGTTTAGAAAACAAACATCTTCATTGCTGAACACTGTACTGTGTGAAATAAGCTAGTTTGGTTCTAGGAATCAGTTGCTTTTCTACAAAGATGGTTGAGTGCAGCAAGTTCAAACACTCCTAGTTAGTGTAATCTAACAAGATGTACAACTTACTAGTTTTGCTTCATTTCTAAAGTAGTTTGTTTAGAAAACAAACATCTTCATTGCCAAACACTGTACTGTGTGAAATAAGCTAGTTCGGTTCTAGGAATCAGTTGCTTTTCTTCAAAGATGATTGAGTGCAGCAAGTTCAAACATTCCTAGTTAGTGTAATCTAACAAGATGTACAACTTACTAGTTTCGCTTCATTTCTAAAGTAGTTTGTTTAGAAAACAAACATCTTCATTGCCAAACACTGTACTGTGTGAAATAAGCTAGTTCGGTTCTAGGAATCAGTTGCTTTTCTACAAGAGATGGTTGAGTGCAGCAAGTTCAAACATTCCTAGTTAGTGTAATCTAACAAGATGTAAAAACTTACTAGTTTCGCTTCATTTCTAAAGTAGTTTGTTTAGAAAACAAACATCTTCATTGCCAACACTGTACTGTGTGAAATAAGCTAGTTCAGTTCTAGGAATCAGTTGCTTTCTACAAAGATGGTTGAGTGCAGCAACTTCAAACATTCCTAGTTAGTGTAATCTAACAAGATGTACAACTTACTAGATTGGCCTTCATTTCTAAAGTAGTTTTTTTAGAAAACAAACATCTTCATTGCCAAACACTGTACTGTGTGAAATAAGCTAGTTCAGTTCTAGGAATCAGTTGCTTTTCTAAAAAGATGGTTGAGTGCAGCAAGTTCAATCTTTCCTAGTTAGTGTAATCTAATAAGATGTACAACTTACTAGTTTCACTTCATTTCTAAAGTAGTTTGTTTAGAAAACAAACATCTTCATTCCCGAACACTGTACTGTGTGAAATAAGCTAGTTCGGTTCTAGGAATCAGTTGCATTCTACTAACAAGATGGTTGAGTGCAGCAACTTCAAACTTTCCTAGTTTGTGTAATCCTAACAAGATGTACAACTTACTAGATTCGCTTCATTTCTAAAGTAGTTTGTTTAGAAAAACAAACACCTTCATTGTTGAACACTGTACTGTGTGAAATAAGCTAGTTCAGTTCTAGGAATCAGTTGCATTTCTACAAAGATGGTTGAGTGCAGCAACTTCAAACATTCCTATTTAGTGTAATCTAACAAGATGTACAACTTAGTAGTTTAGCTGCATTTCTAAAGTAGTTTGTTTAGAAAACAAACATCTTCATTGCCGAACACTGTACTGTGTGAAATAAACTAGTTCTGTTCTAGGAATCAGTTGCTTTTCTACGAAGATGGTTGAGTGCAGCAAGTTCAAACTTTCCTAGTTAGTGTAATCTAACAAGATGTACAACTTATTAGTTTCACTTCATTTCTAAAGTAGTTTATTTAGAAAACAAACATCTTCATTGCCGAACACTGTACTGTGTGAAATAAGCTAGTTCAGTTTCTAGGAATCAGTTGCTTTTCTAAAAGATGGTTGAGTGCAGCAACTTCAAACATTCCTAGTTAGTGTAATCTAACAAGATGTACAACTTAGTAGTTTTGCTTCATTTCTAAAGTAGTTTTATTTAGAAAACAAACATCTTCATTGCCGAACACTGTACTGTGTGAAATAAGCTAGTTCAGTTCTCTAATAATCAGTTTCTTTTCTACAAAAGATGGTTGAGTGCAGCAAGTTCAAACACTCCTAGTTAGTGTAATCTAACAAGATGTACAACTTACTAGTTTTGCTTCATTTCTAAAAGTAGTTTTTTAGAAAACAAACATCTTCATTGCCAAACACTGTACTGTGTGAAATAAGCTAGTTCCTTTCTAGGAATCAGTTGCTTTTCTCTAAAGATGGTTGAGTGCAGCAAGTTCAAACATTCCTAGTTAGTGTAATCTAACAAGATGTACAACTTAGTAGTTTCGCTGCATTTCTAAAGTAGTTTGTTTAGAAAACAAACATCTTCATTGCTGAACACTGTACTGTGTGAAATAAGCTAGTTCGGTTCTAGGAATCAGTTGCTTTACTATGAAGATGGTTGAGTGCAGCAACTTCAAACTTTCCTAGTTAGTGTAATCTAACAAGATGTAAAACTTCCTAGTTTTGCTTCATTTCTAAAGTAGTTTGTTTAGAAAACAAACATCTTCATTGCTGAACACTGTACTGTGTGAAATAAGCTAGTTCGGTTCTAGGAATCAGTTGCTTTTCTAAAAAGATGGTTGAGTGCAGCAAGTTCAAACATTCCTAGTTACTGTAATCTAACAAGATGTACAACTTTAGTAGTTTATCTTCATTTCTAAAGTAGTTTGTTTAGAAAACAAACATCTTCATTGCCGAACACTGTACTGTGTGAAATAAGCTACTTTGGTTCTAGGAATCAGTTGATTTCTATAAAGATGGTTGAGTGCAGCAAATTCAAACTTTCTTAGTTAGTGTAATCTAACAAGATTTACAACTTAGTAGATTGGCCTCATTTCTAAAGTAGTTTGTTTAGAAAACAAACATCTTCATTGCTGAACACTGTACTGTGTGAAAATAAGCTAGTTCAGTTCTAGGAAACAGTTGCTTTCCTACAAAGATGATTGAGTGCAGCAAGTTCAAACATTCCTTGTTAGTGTAATCTAACAAGATGTACAACTTACTAATTTCGCTTTATTGTTTAAGTAGTTCGTTTAGAAAACAAACACCTTCATTGCCGAACACTGGACTGTGTAAAATATGGTAGTTCTGTTCTAGGAATCCATTGCTTTTCTATAAAGATGGTTGAGTGCAGCAAGTTCAAACATTCCTAGTTAGTGTATTCTAACAAGATGTACAACATAGTAGTTTCGCTGCATTTCTAAAGTAGTTTGTTTAGAAAACAAACATCTTCATTGCTGAACACTGTACTGTGTGAAATAAGCTAGTTCGGTTCTAGGAATCAGTTGGTTTTCTACGAAGATGGTTGAGTGCAGCAAGTTCAAACACTCCTAGTTAGTGTAGACTAACAAGATGTACAACTTACTAGTTTCACTTCATTGTTAAAGTAGTTTGTTTAGAAAACAAACATCTTCATTGCCGAACACTGTACTTTGTAAATAAGCTAGTTCAGTTCTAGGAATCAGTTGCTTTTCTATAAAGATGGTTGACTGCAGCAAGTTCAAACATTCCTAGTTATTGTAGTCTAACAAGATGAACAACTTTGTAGTTTTGCTTCATTTTTAAAGTAGTTTGTTTAGAAAACAAACATCTTCATTGCCGAACACTGTACTGTGTGAAAGAAGCTAGTTCAGTTCTAGGAATCAGTTGCATTCCTACGAACAAGGTTGAGTGCAGCAACTTCAAACTTTCCTAGTTTGTGTAATCTAACAAGATGTACAACTTAGTAGTTTCGCTTCATTTCTAAAGTAGTTTGTTTAGAAAACAAACATCTTCATTGCCAAACACTGTACTGTGTGAAATAAGCTAGTTCGGTTCTAGGAATCATTTGCTTTTCTACAAAGATGATTGAGTGCAGCAAGTTCAAACATTCCTAGTTAGTGTAGTCTAACAAGATGTACAACTTACTAGTTTCGCTGCATTTCTAAAGTAGTTTGTTTAGAAAACAAACATCTTCATTTACTGAACACTGTACTGTGTGAAATAAGTTAGTTCGGTTCTAGGAATCAGTTGCTTTACTACTAAGATGTTTGAGTGCAGCAAGTTCAAACATTCCCACTTAGTGTTATCTAACAAGATGTACAACTTAGTACTTTCGCTGCATTTCTAAAATAGTTTGTTTAGAAAACAAACATCTTCATTGCCGAACACTGTACTGTGTGTGAAATAAGCTAGTTCTTTTCTAGAATTAGTTGCTTTTCTACAAAGATGATTGAGTGCAGCAAGTTCAAACATTCCTAGTTAGTGTAATCTAACAAGAGGTACAACTTACTAGTTTCGCTTCATTGTAAAGTAGTTTGTTTAGAAAACAAACATCTTCATTGCCAAACACTGTACTGTGTGAAACAAGCTAGTTCAGTTCTAGGAATCAGTAGCATTCCTACAAACATGGTTGAGTGCAGCAACTTCAAAGTTTCCTAGTTTATGTAATCTAACAAGATATACAACTAAGTAGATTGGCCTCATTTCTAAAGTTGTTTTTTTGGAAAACAAACATTTTCATTGCCGAACACTATACTGTGTGAAATAAGCTAGTTCAGTTCGAGGAATCAGTTGCTTTACTACAAAGATGGTTTAGTGCCGCAACTTCAATCTTTCCTAGTTAGTGTAATCTAACAAGAGGTACAACTTACTAGTTTCGCTTCATTTCTAAAGTAGTTTGTTTTGAAAACAAACATCTTCATTGCCGAAAACTGTACTGTGTGAAAGAAGGAAGTTCGGTTCCAGGAATCAGTAACATTCCTACTAATAAGGTTGAGTGCAGGAACTTCAAACATTCCTGGTTTGTGTAATCAAACAAGATGTACAACTTAGTAGATTCGCTTCATTTCTAAAGTAGTTTGTTCAGAAAACAAACACCTTCATAGCCGAAGATTGTACTGTGTGAAAGAAGCAAGTTCGGTTCCAGGAATCAGAAACATTCCTACTAATAAGGTTGAGTGCAGCAACTTCAAACTTTCCTAGTTTGTGTAATCTAACAAAATGTACAACTTAGTAGATTCGCTTCATTTCTAAAGTTGTTTGTGTAGAAAACAAACATCTTCATCGCTGAACACTGTACTGTGTCAAATAAGCTAGTTTGGTTCTAGGAATCAGTTGCTTTTCTATAAAGATGGTTGAGTGCAGCAACTTCAAACACTCCTAGTTAGTGTAGACTAACAAGATATACAATTTACTAGTTTTCCTTCATTGTTAAAGGAGTTTGTTTAGAAAGAAAACATCTTCATTGCCAAACACTGTACTTTGTGAAGGAAGCTAGTTCGGTTCTCAGAATCAATTGCTTTTCTTCAAAGATGATTGAGTGCAGCAAGTTCAAACATTCCTAGTTAGTGTAATCTAACTAGATGTACAACTTACTAATTTCGCTTCATTTCTAAAGTAGTTTGTTTAGAAAACAAACATCTTCTTTGCCGAACACTATACATTGTCAAATAAGCAAGTTCGGTTCTCTGAATCAGTTGCTTTTCTACACAGATGATTGAGTGCAGCAAGTTCAATCATTCGTACTTAGTGTAATCTAACATGATGTATAAGTTACTAGTTTAACTTCATTTCTGAAGTAGTTTTTTAGAAAACAAACATCTTCATTTCCGAACACTGTACTGTGTGAAATAAGCTACATCATTTCTAGCAATCAGTTGCTATATTACGAAGATGGTTAAGTGCAGCAACTTCAAACATTCCTAGTCTGTTTAATCTAACAAGATGTACAACTTAGTAGATTGGCCTCATTTCTAAAATAGTTTTTTGAGAAATCAAACATCTTCATTTTGCCAAACAGTGTACTGTGTGAAATAAGCTACTTCGGTTCTAGCAATCAGTTGCTTTTCTCTAAAGATGGTTCAGTGCAGCAAGTTCAAACATTCTTAGTTAGCGTAATATAACAAGATGTATAACTTAGTAGTTTCACTGTATTTATAAAGTAGTTTGTTTAGAAAACAACCATCTTCATTCCCGAACTCTGTAATGTGTGAAATAAGCTAGTTCCGTTCTAGGAATCAGTTGCTTTACTACGAAGATGGTTGAGTGCAGCAACTTCAATATTTCCTGGTTAGTGTAATCTAACAAGATGTAAAACTTACTAGTTTCCCTTCATTTCTAAAGTAGTTTGTTTAAAAAAAAAACTTCTTTATTGCCGAACACTGTACAGTGTGAAAGAAGCTAATTCAGTTCTCTAGAATCAGTTGCTTTTCTTCAAAGATGATTGAGTGCAGCAAGTTCAAACATTCCTTGTTACTGTAGTCTAACAAGATGTACAACTTAGTCGTTTCGCTTCATTTTTAAAATTCTTTCTTTAGAAAACAAACATCTTCATTCCCAACACTGTACTGTTTGAAAGAAGCTGCACTCAATGTTTAAAGCAACTGGTTCTAGGAATCAGTAGCATTCCTACGAACAAGCATGAGTGCAGCAAGTTCAAACTTTCCTAGTTTGTGTTATCTAACAAGATATACAACTTAGTAGATTCACCTCATTTCTAAAGTAGTTTCTTTAGAAAACAAACACCTTCATTGCAGAACACTGTACTGTGTGAAAGAAGCTAGTTCACTTCTAGGAATCAGTAGCATTCCTACGAACCAGGTTGAGTGCAGCAACTTCAAAATTTCCTAGTTTGTGTAATCTAACAAGATGTACAACTTAGTAGATTTGCCTCATTTCTAAAGTTGTTTTTTTAAGAGAACAAATATTTTCATTGCTGAACATTGTACTGTGTGAAATAAGCTAGTTTGGTTCCAGGAAGCAGTTGCTTTACTTCGAAGATGGTTGGGTGCAGCAACTTCAATCTTTCCTAGTTAGGGGAATCTAACAAGAGGTACAACTTACTAGTTTTGCTTCCTTTCTAAAGTAGTTTGTTTAGAAAACAAACAACTTCTTTAACAAACACTGTACTGTGTGAAATAAGCTAGTTCAGTTCTACGAATCATTTCCTTTTCTCCAAAGATGACTGAGTGCAGCAAGTTAAAACATTCCTAGTTATTGTAATCTAACAAGATATACAACTTACTAGTTTCGCTTCATTTCTAAAGTAGTTTGTTTAGAAAAAAAACATCTTCATGGCCGAACCCTGTATGGTCTGAAATAAGCTACTTCGGTTCTAGGAATCAGTTGCTTTACTACAAAGATGGTTGAGTGCGGCAACTTCAATCTTTCCTAGTTAGTGTAATCTAACAATATATACAATTGACTAGTTTCGCTTCATTTCTAAAGTAGTTTGTTGAGAAAGGAAACATCTTCATTGCCGAACACTATACTGTGTCAAATAAGCTAGTCCGATTCTCCGAATCAGACTTGCTTTTCTACAAAGATGATTGAGTGCAGCCAGTTCAATTCTTCCTACTTAGGGTAATCAAACAAGATGTACAACTTACTAGTTTTACTTCATTTCTAAAGTGATTTGTTTGGAAAACAAACATCTTCATTGCTGAACACTGTACTGTTTGAAAGAAGCTAGTTTGGTTCTAGGAATCAGTTACATTCATACGTACAAGGTTTAGTGCAGCACCTTCAAACTTTGCTAGTTGGGTAATCTAACAAGGTGTGCAAATTTCTAGTTTCTCTTCATTTCTAAAGTAGTTTGATTGAAAAAAACATCTTCATTGCCGAACACAGTACTGTGTGAAATAAACTAGTTAGGTTCTAGGAATCAGTTGCTTTCCTACGAAGTAAGTTGAGTGCAGCAACTTCAAACTTTCCTTGTTTGTGTAATCTAACAAGATGTACATCTTAGTAGAATCACCTGATTTCTAAAGTAGTTTGTTTAGAAAGGAAACATCTTCATTGCCGAACACTGTACTGTGTGCAATAAGTAACATTGGTTCTAGGAATCAGTTGACTTTCTACAAAGATAGTTGAGTGCAGCAAGTTCAATCATTCCTAGTTAGTGTAATCTAACAAGATATATAACTTAGTAGTTCCACTGCATTTCTAAAGTACTTTGTTTAGAAAACAAAAAACTTCATTCCAGAACACTGTACTGTGTGAAATAAGCTAGTTCGGTTCTAGGAATCAGTTGCTTTCCTAAAAAGAGGCTTCAGTGCAGCAACCTTAAACTTTCCTTTTTTGTGTAATTTAACAACATGTACAACTTGCTAGTTTCGCTTGATTTTAAAAGTAGTTTGTTTAGAAAACAAACATCTTCATTGCCGAACACTTTACTTTGTGAAATAAGCTAGTTCGTTTCTAGGAATCTGTTGCTTTACTACGAAGATGGATGAGTGGAGCAACCTCAAACATTCCTAGCTAGTGTAGTCTAACAAGATGTACAACTTCCTAGTTTCGCTTCATATTTAAAGTAGATGGTTAGAAAATATACATCTTCATTGCTGTGTGAAAGAAGCTAGTTCGATTCTAGGAATCAGTAGCATTCCTACGAACAAGGTTGAGTGCAGGAACTTCAAATTTTCCTAGTTTGGGTAATCTAACAGGATGTACAACTTAGCAGATTCGACTCATTTCTAAAGTAGTTTCTTTAGAAAACAAACACCTTCAGTGCCGAACCCTGTACTGAGTGAAATAAGCTGGTTCAGTTCTAGGAATCAGTTGCATTATTACGAAGATGGTTGAGTGATGCAAATTCAAATATTCCTAGTTAGTGTAATGTAACAAGATGTACAACTTAGTAGATTCGCAACATTTCTAAAGCAGTTTGTTTAGAAAACAAAAATCTCCATTGCCGAACACTATACGGTGTGAAAGAAGATAGTTCGGTTCTAGGAATCAGGAGCATTCCTCCGAACAAGGTTGAGTGCAGCAAGTTCAAACTTTCCTAGTTTGTGAAATCTAACAAGATTTACAACTTAGTATATTCGCCTCATGTCTAAAGTAGTTTGTTTAGAAAACAAACACCTTCATTGCCAAACACTGTACTGTGTGAAATAAGCTAGTTCGGTTGTAGGAATCATTAGGTTTTCTGCGAAGATGGTTGAGTGCAGCAAGTTCAAACACTCCGAGTTAGTGTAATCTAACAAGAGGTACAACTTACTAGTTTCGCTTCATTTCTAAAGTAGTTTTTTAGAAAACAAACATCTTCATTTCCAAACACTATACTGTGTGAAATAAGCTACTTCGTTTCTAGGATTCAGTTGCTTTTCTCTAAAGATGGTTGAGTGCCGAATGTTCAAACTTTCCTAGTTAGTGTAGGCTCACAAGATATACAGCTTAGTAGTGTCGCTGCATTTCTAAAGTAGTTTGTTTAGAAAACAAACATCTTCATTGCCGAACACTGTACTGTGTGAAATAAGCTAGTTTGGTTCTAGGATTCAGTTGGTTTTTTTTACAAAGATGGTTGAGTGCAGCAAGTTCAACCACTCCTAATTAGTGTAGACTAACAAGATGTACAACTTACTAGTTTCGCTTCATTGTTAAAGTAGATTGTTTAGAACACAAACATCTTCATTGCCAAACACTGCACTATGTGACAGAACCTAGTTCGGTTCTAGGACTCAGTAGCATTCCTACGAACAGGGTTGAGTGCAGCAACTTCAAAGTTTCCTAGTTTGTGTAATCCAACAAGATGTACAACTTAGTAGATTGGCCTCATTTTTAAAGTTGTTTTTTTAGAAAACAAACATTTTCATTGCTGAACACTGTACTGTGTGAAATAAGCAATTTCGGTTCCAGGAATCAGTTGCGTTACTAAGAAGATGGTTGAGTGCAGCAACTTCAATCTTTCCTAGTTAGTGGAATCTAACAAGAGGTACAACTTACTAGTTTCACTTCCTTTCTAAAGTAGTTTGTTTAGAAAACAAACAACTTCTTTAACAAACACTGTACTGTGTGAAATAAGCTAGTTCAGTTCTACGCATCATTTGCTTTTCTACAAAGATGACTGAGTGCACCAAGTTGAAACATTCCTAGTTATTGTAATCTAACAAGATGTACAACTTACTAGTTTCGATTCATTTCTAAAGTAGTTTGTTTAGAAAACAAACATCTTCATTGCCGAACTCTGTACTGTGTGAAATAAACTACATTGGTTCCAGGAATCAGTTGCTTTACTACGAAGATGGTTGAGTGCAGCAAATTCAATCTTCCCTAGTCAGCGTAATCTAATAAGATGTAAAACTTACTAGTTTCGCTTCATTTCTAAAGTAGTTTGTTTAGAAAACAAACATCTTCCTTGCCGAACACTATACTGTGTCAAATAAGTTAGTTCGGTTCTCCGAATCAGTTGCTTTTCTACAAAGATGATTGAGTACAGCAAGTTCAAACTTTCCTAGTTTGTGTAATCTAACAAGATTTCCCACTTAGTATATTCGCCTCATGTATAAAATAGTTTGTTTAGAAAACGAAGACCTTCATTGCTGAACAGTGTACTGTGTGAAATAAGCTAGTTCAGTTGTAGGAATCATTAGGTTTTCCACGAAGATGGTTGAGTGCAGCAAGTTCAATCATTCCTACTAAGGTTAATCTAACATGATGTACAACTTACTAGTTTTGCTTCATTTCTAAATGGTTTGTTTAGAAAACAAACATCTTCATTGCCAAACACTGTACTGTGTGAAAGAAGCTAGTTCAGTTGGAGGAATCAGTTGCTTTTCTATAAAGATGGTTGTGTACAGCAAGTTCTAACATTCCTAGTTAGTGTAGTCTAAGAAGATGTACAACTTAGTACTTTCGCTGCATTTCTAAAGTAGTTTGTTTAGAAAACAAACGTCTTCATTGCCGAAAACTGCACTGTGTGAAGGAAGCTATTTCGGTTCTCGGAATCCTCAACGATGATTGAGTGCAGCACTGTACTGTGTGAAATACACTACATTTTTCCAGGAATCAGTTGCTTTACTACGAAGATGGTTGAGTGCAGCAACTTCAATCTTCCCTAGTTATTGTAATCTAATAAGTTGTAAAACTTACTAGTTTCGCTTCATTTCTAAAGTAGTTTGTTTAGAACACTGTACTGTGTGAAATAAGCTAGTTCGTTTCTCGGAATCAGTTCCTTTCCTACGAAGATGGTTGAGTGCAGCAAGTTGAAACTTGTCTTGTTTGCGTAATCTAACAAGATGTACAGCTTAGTAGATTCGCCTAATTTCTAAAGTAGTTTGTTTAGAAAACGAACATCTTCATTGCCGAACACTATACTGTGAGAAATAAGCTAGTTCCGTTCTCAGAATCAGTTCCTTTCCTACGAAGAATGTTGAGTGCAGCAACTTCAAACTTTCCTTGTTTGTGTAATCTAACAAGATGTACAACTTAGTAGATTCGCCTCATTTCTAAAGTAGTGTGTTTAGAAAACAAACACCTTCAATGCCGAAGACTGTACTGTGTGAAATAAGCTAGTTCTTCTCTAGGAATGAGTTCCTTTCTTACGAAGACTGTTGAGTGCAGCAAGTTCAGACTTTCCTTGTTTGTGTAATCCAACAAGATGTACAACTTAGTAGATTGGGCTCCTTTCTAAAGTACTTTTTTAGAAAACAAACATCTTCATTGCCGAACACTGTACAGTGTGGAGTAAAGTGGTTTGTTTAGAAAACAAACCTCTTCATTGGTGGACATTGTACTGTCTGAAATAAGCTACTTCGGTTCTAGGAATCAGTTGCGTTCCTACGAAGAATGTTGAGTGCAGTAAGTTGAAACGTTCTTTGTGTGTAATGTAACAAGATGTACAACTTCATAGATTCGCCTCATTTCTAAATTAGTTTGTTTAGAAAACAAACATCTTCATTGCCAAACACTGTACTGTGTGAAATAAGCTAGTTCGCTTCTAGGAATCAGTTGCTTTTGTATAAAGATGGTTGAGTGCAGCTAGTTCAAACATTCCTACTTAGTGTAGTGTAACAAGATGTACAACTTAAGAATTTCGCTGATTTCTAAAGCAGTTTGTTTAGAAAACAAACGTCTTCATTGCCGAACACTGTAGTGTGTGGAAAAAGCTAGTTCGGTTCTAGGAATCAGTTGCTTTTCTTCACAGATATTTGAGTGCAGCTTGTTCAAACATTCCGAGTTAGTGTAATATAACAAGATGCACAATTTACTAGTTTGGCTTCATTTCTGAAACAGTTTGTTTAGAAAACAAACGTCTTCATTGCCAAACACTGTACTGTGTGAAACAAGCTGCTTTCATTCTAGGAATCACTTCCTTTGGACCAAGATGGTTTAGTGCAGCAAGTTCAAACATTCCTAGTTAGTGCAATCTAACAATATATACAGCTTACTAGGTTTGCTTCATTTCTAAAGTAGTTTGTTTAGAAAACAAACATCTGTATTGCTGAACACTGTACTGTGTGAAATAATCCTGTTCAGTTCTAGGAATCAGTTGCGTTCCTATGAAGAAAGTGGAGTGCAGCAAGTTGAAACGTTCCTTGTTTGTGTAATCTAAGAAGATGTACAACTTAATAGATTCGCCTCCTTTCTACAGGAGTTTGTTTAGAAAACAAACATCTTCTTTGGCAAACACTGTACTGTGTGAAATAAGCTAGATCGGTTCTCAGAATCATTTGCTTTCCTACGAAGACGGTTGTGTGCAGCAAGTTTAAACTTCCCTTGTTTGTGTAATCTAACAAGAATTACAACTTAGTAGATTGGCCTCATTTCTAAAGTAGTTTGTTTAGAAAACAAACATATTCATTGCTGAACACTGTACTGTGTGAAATAATCTACTTTGGTTCTCGGAATCAGTTCCTTTCCTATGAAGAAAGTTCAGTGCAGCAAGTTAAAACATTCCTAGTTTCTGTAATCTAACAAGTTGTACAACTTAGTAGATTCGCCTCATTTCTAAAGTAGTTTGTTTAGAAAAGAAACATCTTCAATGCCAAAGACTGTACTGTGTGAAACAAGCTATTTCTTCTCTAGGAATGAGTTGCTTTCTCATGAAGACTGTTGAGTGAATCAAGTTCAAACTTTCCTTCTTTATGTGATCCAACAAGATATACAACTTCATAGATTGGAATCATTTCTAAAGTAGTTTTTTTTTAAATAAAAACATCTTCATTGCCGAACACTATACTGTGTCAAATAAGCTAGTTCGTTCGGTTCTCCGAATCACTTGCTTTTCTACAAAGATGATTGAGTGTAGTAAGGTCAATCATTCCTACTTAGTGTGATCTAAAAAGATGTACAACTTCCTAGTTTAACTTCATTTCTGAAGTAGTTTTTTAGAAAACCAACGTCTTCATTGCGGAACACTGTACTGTGTGAAATAACCTACTTCGTTTGTAGGAATCAGTTGCTTTACTACAAAGATGGTTGAGTTCAGCAACTTCAAACTTTTCTAGTTTGTTTAATCAAACAAGATGTACATCTTAGTAGATTCACCTGATTTCTAAAGTAGTTTCTTTAGAAAACAAACATCTTCATTGCCGAACACTGTACTGTGTGAAATGAGGTAGTTCGTATCTAGGAATCAGTTGCTTTCCTAAGAAGGAGGTTGAGTGCAGCAACTTCAAACTTTCCTTGTTTGTGTAATCTAAAAAGATATACAACTTAGTAGATTCGCCTCATTTCTAAAGTAGTTTGTTTAGAAAAGAAACGTCTTCATTGCCGAACACTGAACTGTGAGAAATAAGCTAGTTCGGTTCTAGGAATCCGTTGTATTTCTACGAAGATGGTTGAGTGCAACAAGTTCAAACATTCCTAGTTAGTGTAATCTAAGAAGATGTACAACATATTAGTTTCGCTTCATTTCTAAAGTAGTTGTTTAGAAAACAAACATCTTCATTGCCGAACACTGTACTGTGTGAAATAAGCTACATTGGTTCTAGAAATCACTTGATTTTCTACAAAGATGGTTGAGTGCAGCAAATTCAAATATTCCTAGTTAGTTTAATCTAACAAGATGTACAACATAGTAGATTCGCCACCTTTCTAAAGTACTTTGTTTAGAAAACAAACATCTTCATTCCAGAACACTGTACTCTGTGAAATAAGATAGTTCGGTTCTAGGAATTAGTTGCTTTCCTAAAAAGAAGCTTCAGTGCAGCAACCTCAAACTTTCGTTGTTTGTGTAATCTAACAACATGTACAACTTGCTAGTTTCGCTTGATTTTAAAAGTAGTTTGTTTAGAAAACAAACATCTTCATTTCCAAACATTGTACTGTCTGAAGTATGCTAGTTCGGTTCTAGGAATCGGATGGTTTTCTACAAAGATGGTTGAGTGCAACAAGTTGAAGCACTCCTAGTTAGTGTACACTAACCAGATGTACAACTTACTAGTTTCGCTTCATTTCTAAAGTAGTTTGTTTAGAATACAAACATCTTCATTGTGGAACACTGTACTGTGTGAAAGAAGCTAGTTCGGTTCCAGGAATCAGTAGCATTCCTACTAACAAGGTTGAGTGAAGCAACTTCATACTTTCCTAGTTTGTGTAATGTAACACGATGTACAACTTAGTAGATTCACTTCATTTCTAAAGTAGTTTGTGTAGAAAACAAATATCTTCATTGCCGAAAAGTGTACTGTGTGAAATAAGCTAGCACGGTTCTAGGAATCAGTTGTATTCTATACAGATTGTTGAGTGCAGCAACTTCAAACACTTCTAGTTAGTAAAGACTAACAAGATGTACAACTTACTCATTTTGCTTCATTGTTAAAGGAGTTTGTTTAGAAAGAAAACATCTTCATTGCTAAACACTTCACTGTGTGAAAGAAGCTAGTTTGGTTCTAGGAATCAGTTTTTTTTTGAAAGATGATTGAGTGCAGCAAGTTCAAACATTCCAAGTTAGTGTAATCTAACAAGATGTACAACTTTCTAATTTCGCTTCATTTCTAAAGTAGTTTGTTGAGAAAAAAAACATCTTCATTGCTGAACAATGTACTGTTGAAAGAAGCTAGTGCGGTTCTAAGAATCAGGTGCTTTTCTTCAAAGATGATTGAGCTCAGCAAGTTCAAACATTCCAAGTTAGTGTAATCTAACAAGAGGTACAACTTACTAGTTTCGCTTCATTACTAAAGTACTTTTTTAGAAAATAAACATCTTCATTTCCGAACACTGTGTAGTGTGACATAAGCTACTTCATTTCTAGGAATCAGTTGCTTTACTGAGAACATGGTTGAGTGCAGCAACTTCAAACTTTCCTAGGTTGTGTAATCTAATAAGATGTACAACTTAGTAGATTGGCCTCATTTCTAAAGTAGTTTGTTTAGAAAACAAACATCTTCATTACCGAACTCTGCAATGTGTGAAATAAGCTAGTTCGGTTCTATGAATCAGTTGCTTTACTATGAAGATGGTTGAGTGCAGCAACTTCAAACACTCATAGTTAGTGTAGACTAACAAGATGAACAACTTACTAGTTTCGCTTCATTGTTAAAGTAGTTTGTTTAGAACGAAAACATCTTCATTGCCGAACACAGTCCTGTGTAAAAGAAGCTAATTCGGTTCTCGGAATCAGTTGCTTTTCTTCAAAGATGATTGAGTGCAGTAAGTTCAAACATTCCTAGTTGGTGTAATCTAACAAGATGTATAACTTACTAATTTCGCTTCACTTCTAAAGTAGTTTGTTTAGAAAACAGACATCGTCATTGCCGAACACTATACTGTGTCAAATAAGCTAGTTCGGTTCTCCAAATCAGTTGCTTTTCTACAAAGATGATTGAGTGAAGCAAGTTCAAACATGCTACTTAGTGAAATCTAAAAAGACTTACAACTTACTATTTTAACTTCATTTCCAAAATAGTTTTTTTAGAAAACAAACATCTTCATTTCCAACCACTGTACTGTGTGAAATAAGCTACTTCGTTTCTAGGAATCAGTTGCTTTACCAAGAAGAAGTGCAGCAACTTCAAACTTTCCTAGTTTGTTTTATCTAACAAGATGTACAACTTAGTAGATTGGCCTCATTTCTAAAGTAGTTTGTTTAGAAAACAAACATCCTCATTGCCAAACACTGTACTGTGTGAAATAAGCTAGTTCAGTTTTCCCAAGTAGTTGGTTTTTTCTAAAGATGGTTGAGTGCAGCAAGTTCAAACATTCCTAGTTAGTGTAAACTAACAAGATGTATAACTTAGTACTTTCGCTGTATTTCTAAAGTAGTTTGTTTAGAAAAGAAAAGTCTTCATTCCCAAACTCTGTAATGTGTGAAATAAGCTAGTTTGGTTCTAGGAATCAGTTGCTTTACTACGAACATGGTTGAGTGCAGAAACTTCAATATTTCCTACTTAGTGCAATCTAACAGGATGTAAAACTTACTAGTTTCGCTTCATTTCTAAAGTAGTTTGTTTAGAAAACAAACATCTTCATTGCCGAACACTGTACTGTTTGAAAGAAGCTAGTTCGGTTCTAGGAATCAGTAGCATTCCTAGGAACAGTGTTGAGTGCAGCAAGTTCAACCTTTCCTAGTTTGAGTAATCTAACAAGATGTACAACTTAGTAGTTTCGCTTCATTTCTAAAGTAGATTGTTTAGACAACAAACATCTTCATTGCCGAACAATGTACTGTGTGAAATAAGGTAGTTCGGTTCTAGGAATCAGTTGGTTTTCTCCGAAGATGGTTGAATGCAGCAAGTTCAAACACTCCGAGTTAGGGTAGACTAACAAGATGTACAACTTACAAGTTTCATTTCATTGTTAAAGTAATTTGTTTAGAAAACAAACATCTTCATTGCCGAACACTGTACTATGTAAAATAAGCTAGATCGGTTCTAGGAATCAGTTGCTTTTCCATAAACATGGTTGAGTGTAGCAAGTTCAAACATTCCTAATTAGTGTATGCTAATAAGATGTACAATTTAGTAGTTTCGCTGCATTTCTAAAGTAGTTTGTTTAGAAAACAAACGTCTTCATTGCTGAACACTGTACTATGTGAAAGAAGCTAGTTCGGTTCTAGGAATCAGTAGCATTCCTATGAACAATGATAAGTGCAGCAAGTTCAAACATTCCGATTTAGTGCAATCTAACAAGAGGTACAACTTACTAGTTTTGCTTCATTTCTAAGGTAGTTTTTTAGAAAACAAACATCTTAATTTCCGAACACTGTACTGTGTGAAATAAGCTACTTCATTTCTAGAAATCAGTTCCTTTACTATGAAGATGGTTGAGTGCAGCAACTTCAAAGTTTCCTAGGTGGTGTAATCTAACAAGATGTACAACTCAGTAGTTTCGCTACATTTCTAAAGTGGTTTGTTTAGAAAACAACTATCTTCATTGCTGCACTCTGTAATTTGTGAAATAAGCTAGTTCGGTTCTGGGAATCAGTTGCTTCACTACGAAGATGGTTGACTGCAGACACTTCAAACTTTCCGAGTTAGTGTAATCTAACAAGATGTACAACTTAGTAGTTTCTCTTCATTTCTAAAGTAGTTTGTTTAGAAAACAAACATCTTCTTTGCCGAACACTGTACTGTGTGAAATAATCTAGTTCGCTTCTACAAATCAGTTGGTTTTCTACAAAGATGATTGAGTGCAGCAAGTTAAAACATTCCTAGTTACTGTAATCTAACAAGATGTACCACTTACTAGTTTCGCTTCATTTCTAAAGTAGTTTGTTTAGAAAACAAAAACCTTCATTGCCGAACCCTGTACGTTCTGAAATAAGCTATTTGGGATCTAGGAATCAGTTGCTGTTCTCTAAAGATGGTTGAGTGCAGCAAGTTCACACATTCCTAGTTAGTGTAGTCTAACATGATGTACAACTCAGTAGTTTCCCTGCATTTCTAAAGTAGTTTGTTTAGAAAACAAACGTCTTCATTGCCAAACACTGTACTGTGTGAAAGAAGCTAGTTCGGTTCCAGAAATCAGTAGCATTCCTACGAAGAAGGTTGAGTGCAGCAACTTCAAACTTTCCTAGTTTGTGAAATCTAAAAAGATGTACAACTTAGTATATTCGCCTCATTTCTAAAGTAGTTTGTTGAGAAAACAAACACCTTCATTGCCAAACTCTGTACTGTGTGAAATAAGCTAGTTCGGTTCTAAGAATTAGTTGCTTTTCTTTAAAGATGGTTGAGTGCAGCAATTTCAAACATTCCTAGGTAGTGTAGTCTAACAAGTTGTACAAGTCAGTAGTTTTGTTGCATTTCTAAAGTAGTTTGTTTAGAAAACAAACATCTTCATTACCGAACCCTGTACTGCATGAAATAAGCTACTTTGGTTCTAGGAATCGGTTGGTTTTCTACGAAGATGGTTGAGTGCAGCAAGTTCATACACTCCTAGTTAGTGTAGACTAACAAGATATACAACTTACTAGTTTCCTTCATTGTTAAAGTAGTTTGTTTAGAAAAGAAACATCTTCATTGCCGCACACTGTACTGTGTGAAAGAAGCTACTTCGTTTCCAGGAATCAGTTGCTTTACTACAAAGATGGTTGAGTGCAGGAACTTCAAACGTTCCTAGATTGTGTAATCTAACAAGATGTACAACTTAGTAGATTGGCCTCATTTCTAAAGTAGTTTGTTTAGAAAACAAATATCTTCATTCCCAAACTATGCAATGTGTGAAATAGGCTAGTTCGGTTCTAGGAATCATTTGTTTAATATGAAGATGGCTGAGTGGAGCAACTTCAAACACTCCTAGTTAGTGTAGACTAACAAGATGTACAACTGACTAGTTTTGCTTCATTGTTAAAGTAGCTTGTTTACAAAGAAAACATCTTCATTGCCAAGCAATCTACTGTGTGAAAGAAGCTAGTTTTGTTCTTGGAATCAGTTGCTTTTCTTCAAAGATGATTGAGTGCAGCAAGTTCAAACATTCCTAGTTAGTGTAATTGAACAAGATGTACAAGTTACTATTTTCGCTTAATTTCTAAAGTAGTTTGTTTAGAAAACAAACATCTTCATTGCCGAACACTGTACTGTGTGAAAGAAGCTAGTTCGGTTCTACGAATCAGTAGCATTCCTACTAACAAGGTTGAGTGCAGCAACTTCAAACTTTCCTAATTTGTGTAATCTAACAAGATGGACAACTTATTTCTTTCCATCTGGAGCTTTTGGGGTTGGCTTCTTCTAGCTTTTCCAATGCCTTTAGGTGGATGGTTAGGTTATTGATTTGGGATCTCTCTGTCTTTGTAATGAGGGCATTTAGTGCTATGATTTTCCCCCTAAGAACTGCCTTCATTGTGTCCCATAATTAAGATCAGAGCAGAAATTAATGAATTAGAAACTAAGAGGACAATTAAGAAAATTGATGAAACAAAGAGCTGGTTCTTTGAAAAGCTTAACAAGATTGATACACCCCTGGCCAATTTGATTAAGCGAAAAAAAGAAATACTTCAAATCAACAAAATTAGAAATGAAAAAGGAGAGATCACAACAGACATGAGGGAAATAGGAAGAATAATTAGGACTTATTTCAAAAACCTCTACTCCATAAAACAGGAGAATATGGAGGAAATGGATGAATTCCTAGACACATACCACCTACCAAAGCTAAGCCCAGAGCAGATTAATTTCCTAAACAGACCCATCACACCCTTCGAGATTGAAGAAGTAATAAAACACCTCCCCAAAAAGATTAGTCCAGGACCAGATGGATTCTCAGCGGAGTTCTACCAAACCTTCATGGAAGAACTGAAACCAATACTTCTCAAACTGTGCCACACAATAGGAGAACAGGGAGAGATCCCCAACTCCTTCTATGAAGCTAGTATCACCCTAATTCCAAAACCAGGCAGGGAAGCCACAAGAAAAGAAAATTATAGGCCCATTTCTCTGATGAACATAGACGCAAAGATCCTGAACAAAATTCTTGCAAACCGAATTCAACAGTACATCAAAAGCATTATCCACCTCGATCAAGTAGGCTTCATCCCTGGAACACAGGGGTGGTTCAACATACGGAAATCGGTCAATGTAATACACCACATACACAAGCTGAAACACAAAAACCACATGATCATTTCGATAGATGCAGAAAAGGCCTTTGACAAAATACAACATCACTTCATGATCAAAACATTGGAGAGAATAGGTATGGACGGCCTCTATCTCAACATAATAAAGGCGATATATAAAGCACCTAAAGCCCAAGTAATTCTTAATGGGGAGAGACTGAAGGAATTCCCATCGAGGTCAGGAACAAGGCAGGGGTGTCCACTCTCACCTCTGCTCTTCAACATAGTGCTAGAAGTATTAGCTCAAGCAATAAGACAGGAGAAAGAAATCAAAGGGATACAAATTGGAAATGAAGAAGTTAAGTTAGCCCTATTTGCAGATGACATGATTCTATACATTAGTGACCCGAGAACTTCCATGTCAAAACTCTTAAATGTGATTAGCGCCTTCAGCAAAGTAGCAGGATACAAAATCATTGCACAGAAATCAATAGCCTTTCTGTATGCAAAGGACAAAGAGACAGAAAAAGAAATAACTAACATCGTCCCATTTTCAATTGCAACAAAGAAAATAAAATACCTTGGAATAACATTAACTAAAGAAGTGAAAGACCTATACAATGAAAACATAAAAACTCTCAAAAAAGAAATTGAGGAAGTCCTACAAAAATGGAAAGACCTCCCATGTTCCTGGATTGGTAGAATTATCATTGTGAAAATGGCAATTTTACCAAAAGCACTTTATAGATTCAATGCAATGCCAATAAAAATCCCAACTTCCTTCTTCAATGAGATAGAAAAACTATCTCAAAATTCATATGGAAAGGTAGAAGGCCTCGGATGTCCAAGCTCATTCTCAGCAAAAGAAGCACCTCTGGAGGCATCACCATACCTGATCTAAAGTTATACTACAAAGCCATTGTAATAAAAACAATCTGGTACTGGCACAAAAACAGGAATATAGACCAATGGAACAGAATTGAAGACCCAGATTTTGGGTCAAGAAACTACAGCTACTTGATATTTGACAAAGGCCCTAGCAATGTAGAATGGAAAAAGGACAGCATCTTCAACAAATGGTGCTGGACAAACTGGACAACCATATGTAGGAAAATGAAACTCGACCCACACATCTCTCCATGCACAAAAATTCAGTCCAAATGGATCAAAGACCTTAATATAAAACCAGAAACTATGCTGCTACTGGAAGAAAAATAGGAGGAAACCTTCCACGATATAGGAGTGGGAAAAGATTTCCTGAACAAAACCCCAACAGCTCAGGAAATCAAACAATCACTCAACCATTGGGATCACATGAAGCTGAAAAGCTTTTTCACTGACAAAAATACTATAACCAAAGCCAGCAGATTACCTACAGAATGGGAGAAAATTTTCACCAGCTATACAACTGACAGAGGCCTGATTTCTAGAATCTACAAAGAACTCCAAAACCTAAAAACAAATCATCAAACAACCCACTCACAAAGTGGGGCAGAGAACTGCACAGGGAGTTCTCAGAGGAAGAAATACAAATAGCAAATGCACATTTAAGAAAATGTTCAACATCCCTAATCATCAGGGAAATGCAAATTAAAACAACTATGAGATTCCACCTTACCCCAGTAAGGATGGCTAGCATTAAAAAAAATAATGAAAACAAATGCTGGCGAGGCTGTGGAGAAATAGGAACAACCTTTCACTGCTGGTGGGAATGTAAAATGGTTCAACCACTATGGAAAGCTATATGGAGACTCCTGAAAAGGATGACCATAGACCTACCAATGGATCCAGTTATTCCCTTATTGGGCATATACCCTAAAGGCCCCAAGCCTCAGATCAGAGACATTTGCTCAACCATGTTTATAGCTGCTCAATTCATAATAGCAAAGAGCTGGAATCAACCCAGGTGTCCATCACTAGATGAATGGATAACAAAGATGTGGTATATCTATACTATGCAATTCTACGTAGCAGTAAGGAAAGATGAAATAAGGAAATTTGAAAAAAAATCGTCAAACATGGAACAGATCATCCTCAGCGAGCTCACCCAAGCACAAAAAGATAATCATCGCATGGTCTCATTTATCTGTTGCTCCTAACCTGAAAACATGTGGCAGGTGGCCAAACCAAATAAACACTCTGAAGCCCAGACAAAAGGGAGGGTGGGAGGGAGGGAGGGTAAGGGTGGGAGGGAACGAGAGGGTGGGAGGGAGAACAAGGGGGGGATACAAATTGGGACCCAAAAGGAAAATATACTATAAAACCCTTTATTCTGAACAACAGGTTAAAACATTGATCCTTCAGCAGGCCCGCAGAGGGAACACCAGAACCACAGGAACCTGGAGAGAGCATCATGAAGGCCAACCTTAATCTTATCTTGCTTCTCTCTCTCTTCTCTCTCTCTCTCTCTCTCTCTCATTCTCTCTCCCTCCCCTCTCTATACTCACTTTCTCCTCTATATTATCTTTTTCTTCCCTCATCTTCCTAGGTGCAGACTTATAACTCCCAGTGCCAGCATGGGGTGAGCTTCCACAATGAGCTGTTGATCTGAAACACCTACAAGGTTTCCCAAAATAGACAGACTTCTGTCAGAGTTCTTGGTGACCCACCAAAGTTTAATGACAAGACCCTACTGTTGAAGACAGCTTACGTGTGTGAGACCAAACACAGAGAGATATGTTCAGAATCTGGAAGAGGGTCAGTCCCCAGACAGTTAGCTAGTCTAGTACCAGAGGGCGCTATACAAGCAACTGGGGGAAAATGACCGACATCTGTCCAAATAACTGGCAGTCTAAGATACCCAGCAGGAAACAACTTGACGTAATGCTCATACAAGTGCAGTAGTGGCAATCAGCCATGGTGGGTAACCAACTGCTCTTGTTTTGGCTAATAGATCCACTCAGTGGAATGGAACTCATTGCTGGAACTGGGAAATAAGTCAAAACCAGGAACAAAAAATGAGCTCAGTCTCCAAGATCAAGATACCACCAAATGTGGGGTAGAAGAGAGCCAACGCATATAAATTTCCCTCCAAAACATAGATGGTCATCCCTTCTACCTAGTACTAACTTTTCTCTCCGATGGAGAATTTGCTTATCTTTTTTGAGGTGGACATCGAACCTGAAGGGAGGATCAGCTAACCACACCTCACCAGGGCCCCAGCTGAAACCATAGAACAATGCAGGGAAGGGCAAGAGTTCAGTATTCATGGCGATCATGACACCAGCAAAAGGCTGAAGGAGATAAACACAGAGAACATCCAACTCCAACTAAGCCAGATATCCAGAGACACAGAGGCTCCCGAAACCACATCACTGAAGCAGAACTAAAATGACCCCAATGTGGCTCAGGGAAACTTTCAGAAGAGGGGGCGGAAAGATTGTTAGAGTCATAGTTGGGGCATTATGCACAGAGACTGGGTCCAACCCCCCAGAACTCTTAACTAACCTCACAATGCTTGACCCACATTCCCTATTGACAAGGATCCCTTTGAAAGAGGGAGGACAGGGAGGAGGACAATGGAACCTTTACTATGAATGTAAAATCAAAATAATATAAATAAAAAATATATATATTTAAAAAAAAAATAAATAAATAAATAAATAAATAAATAAATAAATAAATGGATGTCTAGATCCATTTTAAGTATTCTAAAAAAAAAAGATGGACAACTTATTCGATTCGCTTCATTTCTAAAGTAGTTTGTGTAGAAAGCAAACATCTTCATTGCCGAACTCGGTAATGTGTGAAATAAGCTAGTTCGGTTCTAGGAATCAGTTGCTTTTCTATAAAGATGGTTGAGTGCTGCAACTTCAAACACTCCTTCTTAGTGTAGACAAACAAGATGTACAAGTTACTAGTTTTGCTTCATTGTTAATGGAGTTTGTTTAGAAAGAAAACATTTTCATTGCCGAACACTGTACTGTGTGAAAGAAGCTAGTTTGGTTCTAGGAATCAGTTGTTTTTTTTTTTCAAAGTTGATTGAGTGCAGCAAGTTCAAACATTCCTAATTAGTGTAATCTAACAAGATGTACAACTTACTAATTTCGCTTCATTTCTAAAGTAGTTTGTTTAGAAAAAAAAAACATCTTCATTGCCAAACACTGTACTGTGTGAAAGAAGCTAGATCTGTTCTACGAATCAGTTGATTTTCTTCAAGGATGATTGAGTGCAACAAGTTCAAACATTCCTAGTTAGTGTAATCTAACAAGAGGTACAACTTACTAGTTTCGCTTCATTTCTAAAGTAGGTTGTTTAGAAAACAAATATCTTCATTGCCAAACACCGTACTTGTGAAATAAGGTACATTGGTTCTTGGAATGAGATGATTTTCTACAAAGATGGTTGAGTGCGGCAAATTCAAATATTCCTAGTTAGTGTAATCTAAAAAGATGTACAACTTAGTAGATCCTCCTCATTTCTAAAGTAGTTTGTTTAGAAAACAAACATCTTCATTCCCGAATACTGTAGTGTGTGAAATAAGATAGTTCGGTTCTAAGAATCAGTTGCTTTCCTAAAAAGAAGTTTCAGTGCAGCAACCTCAAACTTTCCTTGTTTGTGTAATCTAACAACATGTACAACTTGCTAGTTTCGCTTGATTTCAAAAGTAGGTTGTTTAGAAAACAAACATCTTCTTTGCCGGACACTGTACTGTGTGAAATAAGCTAGTTCGGTTCTAGGAATCAGTTGCTTTACTACGAAGATGGTTGAGTGCAGCAACTTCAAACACTCCTAGTTCGTGTAGACTAACAAGATGAACAATTTACTAGTTTCGCTTCATTGTTAAAGTACTTTGTTTAGAAAGAAAACATCTTCATTGCCGAACACTGTACTGTGTCAAATAAGCTAGTTCGGTTCTCTGAATCAGTTGCTTTTCTACAAAGATGACTGAGTGCAGCAAGTTCAATCATTCCTACTTAGTGTAATCTAACAAGATGTACAAATTACTAGTTTAACTTCATTTCTGAAGTAGTTTTTTAGAAAACAAACATCTTCATTTCCGAACACTGTACTGTGTGAAATAAACTACTTCGTTACTCTGAATCAGTTGCTTTACTACGAAGATGTTTGAGTGCAGCAACTTCAAACTTTCCTAGTTTGTTTAATCTAACAAGATGTACCACTTAGTAGATTGGCCTCATTTCTAAAGTAGTTTGTTTAGAAAATAAACATCTTCATTCCCGAACACTGTACTGTGTGAAATAAGCTAGTTCGGTTCTAGGAATCAGTTGCTTTCCTAAAAAGAAGCTACAGTGCAGCCACCTCAAACTTTCCTTGCTTGTGGAATCTAACAGCATGTACAACTTGATTGTTTCACTTGATTTTAAAAGTAGTTTATTTAAAAAAAAAAAGTAGTTTATTTAGAAAACAAACATCTTCATTGCCGATCACTATACTGTGTGAAATAAGCTAGTTCAGTTCTAGGAATCAGTTGCTTTTCTACAAAGATGGTTGAGTGCAGCAAGTTCAAACACTCCTAGTTAGTGTAGACTAACAAGATGTACAACTTACTAGTTTTGCTTCATTGTTAAAGTAGTTTGTTTAGAAAACAAACATTTTCATTGCCAAACACTGGACTGGGTAAAATAAGATTGTTCAGTTCTAGGAATCAGGTGCTTTTCTATAAAGATGGTTGAGTGCAGCAAGTTCAAACATTCCTAGTTAGTGTAGTCTAAAAAGATGTACAACTTAGTAGATCCTCCTCATTTCTAAAGTAGTTGGTTTAGAAAACAAAGGTCTTCATTGCCGAACACTGTACAATGTGAAATAAGCTAGTTCGGGTCTCCGAATCAGTTACTTTTCTTCAAAGATGATTGAGTGCACCAAGTTCAAACATTCCTAGTTAGTGTAGACTAACAAGATGTACAACTTCCTAGTTTCGCTTCATTTTTAAAGTAGTTTGTTCAGAAAACAAACATCTTCATTGCTGAACACTGTACTGTGTGAAAGAAGCTAGTTCGGTTCTAGGAATCAGTTGCTTTCCTAAAAAGAAGCTTCAGTGCTGCAACCTCTGACTTTCCTTGTTTGTGTAATCTAACAACATGTACACTTTGCTAATTTAGCTTGATTTTAAAAGTAGTTTGTTTAGAAAACAAACATCTTCATTGCCGGACTCTGTACTGTGTGAAGTAAGCTAGTTCGGTTCTAGGAATCAGTTGCTTTTATACGAAGTTGGTTGAGTGCAGCAAGTTCAAACACTCCTAGTTAATGTAGACTAACAAGATGTACAACTTACTAGTTTAGCTTCATTTCTAAAGTAGTTTGTTTGGAAAACAAACATCTTCCCTTCCGAACACTGTACTGTGTCAAATAAGCTACTTCGTTTCTAGGAATCAGTTGCTTTTCTCTAAAGATGGTTGATTGCAACAAGTTGAAACATTCACAGTTAGTGTAGACTAACAAGATGTACAAGTTAGTAGTTTTGCTGCATTTCTAAAGCAGTTTGTTTAGAAAACAAACATCTTCATTGCCGAACACTGTACTGTGTGAAATAAGCTAGTTCGGTTCTAGGAATCGGTTGGTTTTCTACGAAGATGGTTGAGAGCAGCAATTTCAAACACTCCCATATAGTGTACACTAACAAGATGTACAACTTACTAGTTTCTCTTCATTGTTAAAGTAGTTTGTTTAGAAAACAAACATCTTCATTGCCGAACACTGTACTATGTGAAAGAAACTAGTTTGTTTGTAGGAATCAGTAGCATTCCTATGAACAAGGTTGAGTTCAGCAACTTTAAAATTTCCTAGATTGTGTAATCTAACAAGATATACAACTTAGTAAATTGGCCTCATTTCTAAAGATGTTTTTTTAGAAAACAAACACTGTAGTGTGTGAAATAAGCTAGTTTGGTTCCAGGAATCAGTTGCTTTACTAGGAAAATGGTTGAATGCAGCAACTTCAATCTTTCCTAGTTAGTGTAATCTAAGAAGTGGTAGAATTTACTAGTTTCATTTCATTTCTAAAGTGCTTTGTTTAGAAAACAAACATCTTCATTGCCGAACACTGTACTGTGTGAAAGAAGCTAGTTCGCTTCTACGAATCAGTTGCTTTTCTACAAAGATGATTGAGTCAGCAACTTCAAACATTCCTAGTTAGTGTAATACAACAAGATTTACAACTTACTAGTTTCGCTTCATTTCGAAAGTAGTTTGTTTAGAAAACAAACATCGTTTTAGATTACACAAACAAGGAAAGTTTGAACTTGCTGCACTCAATCTTCTTCGTAGGAAAGCACCTGATTCCGAGAAGCGATCTAGCTTCTTTCACATAGTACAGTGCTCGGCAAAGAAGATGTTTGTTTTCTAAACATACTGCTTTACAAACAAGGCGATTCTACTGAGTTGTACATCTTGTTAGGTTACACAAACAAGGAGAGTTTGAACTTGTTGCACTCAACTTTCTTCATAGAAAAGTAACTCATTCCCATAACCGAACTAGCGTTTTTCACACAGTACAGTGTTCGACAATGAAAATGGTTGTTTTTTTAAACAAACTATTATAAAAATGAGGCGAATCTACTAAGTTGTACATCTTGTGAGATTACACAAACAACTAAAGTTTGAACTTGCTGCACTCAACCTTCTTCGTAGGAAGGCAAGTGATTCCTAGAACCGAATTATCTTATTTCACACAGTACAGTGTTTGGTAATGAATATCTTTGTTTTCTAAACAAACGACTTTAGAGATGAGGTGAATTTACTAAGTTGTACATCTTGTTAGATTACACAAACAAGGAAAGTTTGAACTTGCTGTACTCAACCTTCTTCGTAGTAAAGCAACTGATTCCTAGAACCGATCTAGCTTATTTCACACACTACAGTGTTTGGCAATGAAGATGTTTGTTTTCTAAACAAACTGCTTTAGAAATGACGGGACTCTACTAACTTGTACACCTTTTTAGTTTACACAAAAAACGAAAGTTTGAACTTGCTGCACTCAACCTTCTTCGTAGGAAAACCACTGATTCCAAGAACAGATTTGGCTTATTTCACACAGTACAATGTGCGGAAATGAAGATGTTTGTTTTCTAAACAAACTGGGTCAGAAATGAGGGGAATCTACTAAGTGGTACATCTTGTTAAATGACACTAACTAGGAATGTTTGAACTTGCTGCACTCAACCATCTTCGTAGTAAAGCAACTGATTCCTAGAACCGAACTAGCTTATTTCACACTGTGCAGTGTTCGGCAATGAAGATGTTTGTTTTCTAAAGAAACTACTATAGAGATGAGGTGAATCTAATAAGTTGTACATCTTATTATATTACACAAACAAGGAAAATTTGAGCTTGCTGCACTCAACCTTCTTTGTAGGAAATCAACTGATTCCGACAACCGACATAGCTTATTTCATACAGTACAGTGTTCGGCAATGAAGATGTTTGTTTTCTCAAGAAACTACTTTAGAAATGAGGCGAATCTACTAACTTGTACATCTTGTTAGATTCCACAAACTAGGAAAGTTTAAACTTGCTGCACTTGAACTTCTTCGTAGTAAAGCAACTGATTCCTAGAACCGAACTAGCTTATTTCACACAGTACAGTGTACGGTAATGAAAATCTTTGTTTTCCAAACAAACTACTTTGGAAATGAGGCGAATCTACTGAGTTGTACACCTTGTTAGATTGCACAAAAAGGAAAGTTTGAACTTGTTGCACTCAACCTTCTTCGTAGAAAAGTAACTCATTGCCAGAACCGAACTAGCTTATTACACAGAGTACAGTGCTAGGCAATGAAGACGTTTGTTTTTAAACAAACTACTTTAGAAGTGAACCGAATCTACTAAGTTGTACATCTTGTCAGATTACACAAACAAGGAAAGTTTGAACTTGCCACACTCAACCTTCTTCGTAGGAACGCAACTGATATCGAGAACCAAATTAGCTTATTTCAGACAGTACAGTGTTCAGTAATGAAGATGTTTGTTTTCTAAAAAACTACTTCAGATATGAGGCGAATCTACTAAGTTGTACATCTTGTTAGATTACACAAACCAGGAGAATTTGAACTTCCTGCACTCAACAGTCTTCAGAAGAAATCAACTAATTCCTACAGAACGAGATAATTCCACACAGTACAATGTTCGGCAATGAAGATGTTTATCGTCTAAAAAAACTACTGTAGAAATGATGCTAATCTACTAAGTTGTACATATTGTTAGATTACGCAAACAAGGAAAGGTTGAACTTTGCTGCACTCAACCTTCTTCATAGGAAAGCAACTGATTCCGACAACCGAACTAGCTTATTTCACACAGTACAGTATTCGGCAATGAAGATGTTTGTTTTCTAAACAAACTACTTTAGAAATGAGATGAATCTACTAAGTTGTACATCTTACTAGGTTACACAAACAAGGAAAGTTTGAACTTGCTGCACTCGACCTTCTTCATAGGAAATCAACTGATTCCGACCACCGAACTAGCTTATTTCACACAGTACAGTGTTGGGCAATGAAGATGTTTGTTTTCTAAACAAACTGCTTTAGAAATGAGTTGAATATACTAAGTTGTACATCTTTTTAAATTACACAAACAAGGAAAGTTTGCACTTGCTCCACTTGACCTTCTTCGTAGTAAAGCAACTGATTCCCAGAAGTGAACTAGCTTATTACACACAGTACAGTGCTAGGCAATGAAGATGTTTGTTTTCTAAACAAACTACATTAGAAATGACCCGAATCTACCAAGTTGTACATCTTTTTAGATTACACAAACAAGGAAAGTTTGAACTTGCTGCACTCAACATTCTTCGTAGGAAAACAACTCATTCTGATAACAGATATGGCTTATTTCACACAGTGCAATGTTTGAAAATGATGTTTGTTTTGTAAATCAACTGCTTCAGAAATGAGGGGATTGTACTAAGTTGTACATCTTGTTAGATGACACTAACTGGGAATGTTTGAACTTGCTGCACTCAACCAACTTCGTAGTAATGGAACATTTTTCACACAGTACAGTGTTCGGTAATGAAGATGTTTGTTTTCTAAACAAACTACTTTAGAGATGTGATGAATCTCATAAGTTGTACATCTTGTTAGACTACAAAAACAAGGAAAGTTTTAACTTGTTACACTCAACATTCCTCGTAAGAAAGCAATTCATTTCTAGAGGAGGAATAGCTTATTTCTCACAGCACAATGTTCGGAAATAAAGATGTTTGTTTTCTAAACAAACTAATGTAGAAATCAGGCTAATGTACTAAGTTGTATATCTTATTAGGTTTGACAAACAAAACAAGTGTAAACTTGATGCATTCAACCTTCTTCGTAGGAACACAACTAATACCTAGAACCGATTTAGCTTATTTTTCACAGTACAGTGTTTGGCAATGAAGAAGTTCGTTTTCTAAACAAACTGCTTTAGAAACGAGGCAAATCTACTAAGTTGTACATCTTGTTAGATTACACAAACAAGGAAAGGTTGAACTTGCTGCACTCAACCTTCTTCGTAGTAAAGCAATTGATACCTAGAACCAAACTAGCTTATTTCACACAGTACAGTGTTCGTCAATGAAGATGTTTGTTTTCTAAACAAACTACTTTAGAGATGAGGTGAATCTACTAAGTTGTACATCTTGTTAGATTACACAAACAAGGAAAGTTTGAACTTGCTGCACTCAACGGTCTTCGTAAGAGAGTAACTCATTCCTAGAGGAGATCTTGCTTATTTCACACAGAACAATGTTTGGCAATGAAGATGTTTGTTTTCTAAACAAACTACTGTAGAAATGAGGCTAATCTGCTAAATTGTACATATTGTTAGATTCCACGAACAAGGAAAGTTTGAACTTGCAGCACTCAACCTTCTTCGTAGGAACGCAACTGATTCCTAGAACCGAACTAGCTTATTTCCTAGAACCGAACTAGCATATTTCACACAGTACAGTGTTCGCCAATGAAGATGTTTGTTTTCTAAACAAACTACTTTAGAAATGAAGCGAAACTAGTAAGTTGTATACAGTACGGTGTTCGGATATGAACTTGTTTGTTTTCTAAACAAACTACTTTAGAACAAGGTGAATCTACTAAATTGTACATCTTCTTAGATTACACAAATAAAGAAAGTTTGATCTTGTTGCATTCAACCTTGTTTGTAGAAAAGGAACTCATTCCCGGAACCGAACTAGCTTATTACACACAGTACAGTTCTAGGCAATGAAGATGTTTTTATTCGAAACAAACACTTTAGAAATGAGCCAAATCTACTAATTTGTATAACTTCTTAGATTACAGAAACAAGGAAAGTTTGAACTTGCTGCACTGAAACTTCTTCGTAAGAAAACAACTGATTCCTATAACTAAAATAGCTTATTACATACAGTACAGTGTTCAGCATTGAAGATGTTTGTTTTCTAAACAAACTGCTTTAGGATTGATGCCCGTCTACTACATTGTACATCTTGTTAGATTACACAAACAAGGAAAGTTTGAACTTGCTGCACTCAACCTCCATCTTAGGAAAGCAACTGAATCCGAGAACCGAACTAGTTTATTTCGCACAGTGCAGTGTTCGGCAATGAAGATGTTTGTTTTGTAAAAAAAACTACATTAGAAATGAGGTGAATGTGCTAAGTTGTATATCTTGTTAGATTACACTATCTAGCAATGTTTGAACTTGCAGCACTCAACCTTCTTCGTAGGAAATCAACCGATGCCGAGAACCTAACTACTTAGCAGATTCGCCTCATTTCTAAAGTAGTTTGTTTAGAAAACAAACATCTTCATTGCCATACACTGTACTGTGTGAAATATGCTACTTCGGTTCTAGGATTCAGTAGCTTTCCTACAAACATGGTTGAGTGCAGTAAGTTCAAACATCCATAGTTACTGTCATCTAACAAATGTACAACTTAGTACATTCGCTTAATCTCGAATGTAGTTTGTTTAGAAAACAAACATCTTCATTGACAAAGAATGTCCTGTGTGAAATAACCTAGTTCAGTTCTAGGAATCACTTGCTTTACTATGAAGATGGTTGAGTGCAGCAAGTTCAAACATTCCTACTAACTATCTTCTAACAAGATATAGAGTTTAGTAGATTCGTCTCATTTCTAAAGCAGTTTGTTTAGAAAATAAACATCTTCATTGCTGAACACTGTACTGTGTGAAATAAGCTAGAAGGGTTCTCGGCATCAGTTGCTTTCCTACGAAGAAGGTTGAGTGCAGCAAGTTCAAACTTTCCTTGTTTGTGTAATCTAATAAGATGTACAACTTGGTAGATTCACCTCATTTCTAAAGCAGTTTGTGTAGAAAACAAACATCTTCATTGCCCAACACTGTACTGTGTGAAATAACCTAGTTCGGTTCTAGGAATCAGTTGCGTTCCTACGAAGAAGGTTGAGTGCAGCAAGTTCAAACCTTCCTAGTTTGTGTAATCTAAGAAGATGTACAACTTAGTATATTTGGCTCATTTCTAAAGTTGTTATTTTAGAAAACAAATGTCTTTATTGCCAAACACTGTACAGTGTGAAAGAAGCTAGTTCGGTTCTCCGAATCAGTTGCTTTTATTTAAAGATGATTGAGTGCAGTAAGTTCAAACATTCCTAGTTAGTGTAATCTAACAAGAGGTACAACTTACTAGTTTCGCTTCATTTCTAAAGTAGTTTTTTAGAAAACAAGCATCCTCATTTCTGAACACTGTACTGTGTGCAATAAGCTGCTTCATTTCTAGGAATCAGTTGCTTTATTACGAAGATGGTTGAGTGCAGCAACTTCAAACTTTCCTAATTTGTGTAATCTAACAAGATGTAAAACTTAGTGGCTTGGCCTCATTTCTAAAGTAGTTTGTTTAGAAAGAAAACATCTTCATTGTCGAACACTGTACTGTGTGAAAGAAGCTAGCTCGGTGCTAGGAATCAGTTGTTTTTTTTTCCAAAGATGATTGAGTACAGCAAGTTCAAACATTCCTAGTTAGTGTAATCCTACAAGATGTACAACTTACTAATTTCGCTTCATTTCTAAAGTAGTTTGTTTAGAAAACAAACATCTTCATTGCCTAACACTGTACTGTGTGAAATAACCTAGTTTGGTTCTACAAATCAGTTGATTTTCTCTAAAGATGATTGAGTGCAGCAAGTTCAAACATTCCTTGTTAGTGTAATCTAACAAGATGTACAACTTACTAGTTTTGCTTCATTTCTAAAGTAGTTTGTGTAAAAAACAAACATCTTCTTTGCCGAACACTGTACTCTGTGAAAGAAGCTGGTTCCGTTCCAGGAAGCAGTAGCATTCCTAATAACAAGGTTGAGTGTAGCAACTTCAAACTTTCCTAGTTTGTGTAATCTCACAAGATGTACAACTTAGTAGATTGGTCTCATTTCTAAAGTAGTTTGCTTAGAAAAAAAACATCTTCATTCCCGAACTCTGCAAAGTGTGAAACAAGCTAGTTCGGTTCTAGGAATCATTTGCTTTACTAAGAAGATGGTTGAGTGCAGCAACTTCAAACACTCCTAGTTAGTGTATACTAAAAAGATGAACAAGTTAGTAGTTTCACTTCATTCTTAGATTGTTTAGAAAGAAAACATCTTCATGACGAACACTGTACTGTGTGAAATAAGCTAGTTCGGTTCTAGGAATCAGTTGATTTTCTCTAAAGATGGTTGAGTGGAGCAAATTCAAACATTCCTAGTTAGTGTAACCTAATAAGATGTAGAACTTACTAGTTTCCCTTCATTTCTAAAGAAGTTTCTTTAGAAAACAAACATCTTTATGGCTGAACACTATACTGTGTGAAAGAAGCTAGTTCCATTCTATGAATCTGTGGCTTTTCTTCAAAGATGATTGAGTGCAGCAAGTTCAAATATTCCTAGTTAGTGTAATCTAACAAGACGTACAACTTACTAGTTTCGCTTCATTTCTGAAGCACTTTTTTAGAAAACAAACATCTTCATTTCCGAACACTGTATTGTGTGAAATTAGCTACTTCATTTCTAGGAATCAGTTGCTTTACTATGAAGATGGTTGAGTGCAACAACTTCAAACTTTCCTAGTTTGTTGAATCTAACAAGAGGTACAACTTAATGGATTGGCCTCGTTTCTAAAGTAGTTTGTTTAGAAAACAAACATCTTCATTCCCGAACTCTGCAATGTGTTAAGTAAGCTAGTTCGGTTCTAGGAATCATTTGCTTTACTACAAAGATGGTTGAGTGCAGCAAATTCAATCACTCCTAGTTATTGTAGACTAACAAGATGAACAACTTAGTAGTTCCTCTTCATTGTTTACTTTGTTTACAAAGAAAACATCTTCATTGACAAACACTGTACTGTGTGAAAGAAGCTAGTTCGTTTCTAGGAATCAGTTGTTTTTTTTTATAAGTGATTGAGTACAGCAAGTTCAAACATTCCTAGTTATTGTAATCCTACAAGATGTACAACTTACTAATTTCGCTTCATTTCTAAAGTAGTTTGTTTAGAAAACAAACATCTTCACTGCACAACACTGTACTGTGTGAAATGAGCTACTTCATTCCAAGGAATCAGTTGCTTTACTACGAAGATGGTTGAGTGCGGCAACTTCAAACTTTCCTAGTTTATTTAATCTAACAAGATTTACAACTTAGTAGATTGGCCTCATTTCTAAAGTAGTTTCATTAGAAAACAAACATCTTCATTGCCGAACACTGTACTGTGTGAAATAACCTAGTTCGGTTTTACGAATCAGTTGATTTTCTCTAAAGATGGTTGAGTGCAGCAAGCTTAAACATTCCGAGTTAGTGTAATCTAACAAGATGTACAACTTACTAGTTTCGCTTCATTTTTAAAGTAGTTTGTGTAGAAAACAAACATCTTCTTTGCCGAACACTGTACTGTGTGAAAGAAGCTAGTTCAGTTCCAGGAAACAGTAGCATTCCTACTAACAAGGTTGAGTGCAGCAACTTCAAACTTTCCCAGTTTGAGTAATCTAACAAGATGTACAACTTAGTAGATTCGCTTCATTTCTAAAGTAGTTTGTTTAGAAAACAAATGTCTTCATTGCTGAACACTGTACTGTGTGAAAGAAGCTAGTTCGGTTCTAGGAATGAGTAGCATTACTACGAACAAGGTTGAGGGCAGCAAGTTCAAACATTCCTAGTTCATTCCTGAACTCTGCAATGTGTTAAATAAGCTAGTCCGGTTCTAGGAATCAGTTGCTTTACTACGAAGATGGTTCAGTGCAGCAACTTCAAACACTCCTAGTGAGTGTAGAATAACAAGATGAAGTACTTAGTAGATTCGCTTCATTGTTAGTTTGTTTAGAAAGAAAACATCTTCATTGCCGAACACTGTACTGTGTGAAATAAGCTAGTTCGGTTCTAGGAATCAGTTTTTTTTTTTCAAAGATGATTGAGTACAGCAAGTTCAAACATTCCGAGATAGTGTAATCTAACAAGATGTACAACTTACTAGTTTCGCTTCTTTTCTAAAGTAGTTTGTTCAGAAAACAAACATCTTCATGGCAGAACACTCTACTGTGTGAAAGAAGCTAGTTCGGTTCCAGGAATGAGTAGCATTCCTACTAACAAGGTTGAGTGCAGCAACTTCAAACTTTCCCAGTTTGTGTAATCTAACAAGATGTACAACTTCCTAGATTCGCTTCATTTCTAAAGTTGTTTGTGTAGAAAACAAACATCTTCATTGCCGAACAATGTACTGCATGAAATAAGTTAGTTCCGTTCTCGGAATTAATTGATTTTCTATAAAGATGGTGGAGTGCAGCAACTTCAAACACTCCTAGTTAGTGTAGACTAACAATATGAACAACTTACTAGTTTTACTTCATTGTTAAAGGAGTTTGTTTAGAAAGAAAACATCTTCATTGCCAAACACCATACTGCATGAAAGAAGCTAGTTCGCTTCTAGGAATCATTTGCTTTTCTAGAAAGATGATTGAGTGCAGCAAGTTTAAACATTCCTAGTTACTGTAATCTAACAAGATGTACCACTTACTAGTTTCACTTCATTTATAAAGTAGTTTGTTTAGAAAACAAACATCTTCATTGCCGAACCCTGTAGATCTGAAATAAGCCAGTTTGTTTCTAGGAATAAGTTGCTTTACTACGAAGATGGTTGAGTGAGGCAACTTCAATCATTACTACCTAGTGTAATCTAACAAGATGTACAACTTACTACTTTCGCTTCATTTCTTACAATGTAGTTTGTTTAGAAAACAAACTTCTTATTGCCGAACACTATACTGTGTCAAATAAGCTAGTTCAGTTCTCTGAATCATTTGATTTTCTACAAAGATGATTGAGTGCAGCAAGTTCAATCAGTCGTACTTAGGGTAATCTAACATGATGTACAACTTACGAGTTTTGCTTCATTTCAAATGTGGTTTTTTCAGAAAACAAACATCTTCATTGCTGAACACTGTACAGTGTGAAAGAAGCTGGTTCGGTTCTAGGAATCACTTGCTTTTCTATAAAGATGGTTGAGTGCAGCAAGTTCAAACATTTCTAGTTAGTGTAATCTAACAAGAGGTACAACTTACTAGTTTTGCTTCATTTCTAAAGTAGTTTTTTAGAAAACGAACATCTTCATTTCCGAACACTGTACGGTGTGAAATAAGCTACTTCATTTCTAGGAATCAGTTGCTTTTCTCTAAAAATGGCTGAGTGAAGCAAGTTCAAACATTCCTAGTTAATGTAGTCTAACAAGATGTACAACTTAGTAGCTTCACTGCATTTCTAAAGTAGTTTGTTTAGAAAGCAAACACCTTCATTGCCGAACTCAGTACTGTGTGAAATAAGCTACTTCGGTTCTAGGAATCAGTTGGTTTTCTACAAAGAAGGTTGAGTTCAGCAAGTTCAAACACTCCTAGTTACTGTAATCTGACAAGAGGTGCAACTTACTAGTTCCGCTTCTTTCTAAAGTAGTTTTTTAGAAAACGAACATCTTCATTTCCAAACACTGTACTGTATGAAATAAGCTACTTCGTTTCTAGGAATCAGTTGCTTTACTACAAAGATGGTTCAGTGCAGCAACTTCAACCTTTCCTATTTTGTGTAATCTAACAAGATGTACAACTTAGTAGATTGGCCTCATTTCTAAAATAGTTTGTTTAGAAAACAAACATCTTCATTCCCGAACTCTGCAATGTGTGAAATAAGCTAGTTCGGTTCTAGGAATCAGTTGCTTTACTACGAAGATGGTTGAGTGCTGCAACTTCGAAGACTCCTAGTTAGTGTAGACTAACAAATGAACAACTTACTAGTTTCGTTTCATTGTAAAAGTAGTTTGTTTAGAAAGAAAACATCTTCATTGGCAAACACCGTACTGTGTGAAAGAAGCTAGTTCTGTTCTCGGAATCAGTTCCTTTTCTTCAAAGATGATTGAGTGCAGCAAGTTCAAACATTCCTAGTTAGTGTAATCTAACAAGATGTACAACTTACTAATTTCGCTTCATTTCTAAAGTAGTGTGTTTAGAAAACAAACATCATCATTGCCGAACTCTATACTGTGTCAAATAAGCTAGTTCGGTTCTCCGATTCAGTTGCTTTTCTACAAAGATGATTGAGTCCAGCAAGTTCAATCATTCCTACTTAGTGTAATCTAACAAGATGTACAACCTACAAGTTTAACTTCATTTCTAAAGTAGTTTTTTAGAAAACAAACATCTTCGTTTCCGAACACTGTACTGTGTGAAATAAGCTACTTCGTTCCTAGGAATCAGTTGCTTTACTACGAAGATGGTTGAGTGCAGCAACTTCAACCTTTCCTAGTTTTTTTAATCTAACAAGATGTACAACTTAGTAGATTGGCTTCATTTCTAAAGTAGTTTGTTTGGAAAACAAACATCTTCATTGCCGAACACTGTACTGTGTGAAATAAGCTAGTTCGTGTCTACGAATCAGTTGGTTTTCTCTAAAGATGGTTGAGTGAAGAAAGTTCAAACATTCCGAGTTTGTGTAATCTAACAAGATGTATAAATTAGTAGTTTTGCTATATTTCTAAAGTAGTTTGTTTAGAAAACAAACATCTTCATTCCCGAACTCTGTAATGTGTGAAATAAGCTAGTTCGTTTCTAGGAATGAGTTGCTTTACTACGAATGTGGTTGAGTGCAGCAACTTCAATATTTCCTAGTTAGTGTAATCTAACAAGATGCAAACCTTACTAGTTTCGCTTCATTTCTAAAGTAGTTTGATGAGAAAACAAACATCTTCATTGCCGAACACTGTACTGTGTGAAAGAAGCTAGTTCAGTTCAAGGAAGCAGCAGCATTCCTACTAACAAGGTTGAGTGCAGCAACTTACAACTTTCCTAGTTTGTGTAATCTAACAAGATGTACAACTTAGTAGATTCGCTTCATTTCTAAAGAAGTTTGTGTAGAAAACTAACATCTTCATTGCCGAACACTGTACTGTGTGAAAGTAGCTACTTCGGTTCTAGGAATCAGTAGCATTCCTACGAACAAGGTTGAGCGCAGCAAGTTCACACATTCCTAGTTAGTGTAATCTAACAAGAGGTACACCTTAGTAGTTTCGCTTCATTCCTAAACTAGTTTGTTTAGAAAACATCTTCTTTGCCCAACACTGTACTGTGTGAAAGAAGCTAGTTCAGTTCTCTGAAACAGTTGCTTTTCTTCCAAGATGATTGAGTGCAGCAAGTTCAAACATTCCTTGTTACTGTAATCTAACAAGAGGTACAACTTACTACTTTCGCTTCATTTCTAAAGTAGTTTGTTTAGAAAACAAACATCTTCATTGCGGAACACTAAACTGTGTGAAATAAGCTAGTTCGGTTCTACGAATCAGTTGCTTTTCGAAAACATGATTGAGTTCAGCAAGTTCAAACATTCCTCGTTAGTGTAATCTAACAAGATGTACAACTTACTTGTTTCCCTTCATTTCTAAAGTAGTTTGTTTAGAAAACAAACATCTCCATTGCCGAACACTGTACTGTGTGAAAGAAGCTAGTTCGGTTCCAGGAATCAGTAGCATTCCTACTAAAAATGTTGAGTGAAGCAAATTCAAACTTTCCTAGTTGGTGTAATCTAACAAGATGTACAACTTAGTAGATTCGCTAAATTTCTAAAGTAGTTTGTGCAGAAAACAAACATCTTCATTGCCAAACTCTGTAATGTGTGAAATAAGCTAGTACGGTTCTAGGAATCGGTTGATTTTCTGTAAACATGGTTGAGTGCAGCAACTTGAAACACTCCTAGTTACTGTAGACTAACAAGATGTACAACTTAGTAGTCTTGCTTCATTGTTGACGGAGTTTGTTTAGAAAGTAAACATTTTCATTGCCAAAAATTGTACTGTGTGAAAGAAGCTAGTTCTGTTCTACGAATAAGTGGCTTTTCTTCAAAGATGTTTGAGTGCAGCAAGTTCAAACATTCCTAGTTAGTGTAATCTAACAAGAGGTACAACTTACTAGTTTTGCTTCATTTCTAAAGTAGTTTGTTTAGAAATGAAACATCTTCATTGCCCAACACTGTACTGTGTGAAAGAATCTAGTTCTGTTCCAGGAATCAGTAGCATTCCTACTAACAAGGTTGAGTGCAGCAACTTCAAACTTTCCTAGTTTGTGTAATCTAACAAGATGTACAACTTAGTAGATTCTCTTCATTTCTGAAGTAGTTTGTGTAGAAAACAAACATCTTCATTGCCAAACTATGTAATGTGTGAAATAAGCTAGTTCGGTTCTAGGAATCAGTTGCTTTTCTATAAAGATGGTTGAGTGCAGCAACTTCAAACAATCCCCATTAGTGTAGACTAACAAGATGTACAACTTACTAGTTTTGCTTCATTGTTAAAGTAGTTTGTTTAGAAAGAAAAAGTCTTCATTGCCGAACACTGTACTGTGTGAAAGAAGCTAGTTCGTTTCTAGGAATCAGTTGTTTTTTTTCAAAGATGATTGAGTGCAGCAAGTTCAAACATTCCAAGTTAGTGTAATCTAACAAGATGTACAACTTAATAATATTGCTTCATTTCTAAAGTAGTTTGTTTAGAAAACAAACATCTTCATCACCGAACACTGTACTGTGTGAAAGAAACTAGTTCGGTTCTACGAATCATTTGCTTTTCTTCAAAGATGATTGAGTGCAGCAAGTTCAAACATTCCTAGTTACTGTAATCTAACAAGAGGTACAACCTACTAGTTTCACTTCATTTCTAAAGTAGTTTCTTTAGAAAACAAACATCTTCATTGCCAAACACTGTACTGTGTGAAATAAGCTACATCGGTTCTAGGAATCAGTTGATTTTCTACAAAGATGGTTGAGTGCAGCAAATTCAAATATTCCTAGTTAGTGTAATCTAACAAGATGTACAACTTAGTAGGTTCACCACATTTCTAAAGTAGTTTGTTTAGAAAACAAACATCTTCATTGCCAAACACTGTACTGTGTGAAATAAGCTACATCGGTTCTAGGAATCAGTTGATTTCCTACAAAGATGGTTGAGTGCAGCAAATTCAAATATTCCTAGTTAGTGTAATCTAACAAGATGTACAACTTAGTAGATTCGCCACATTTCTAAAGTAGTTTGTTTAGAAAACAAACATTTTCATTCCCGAATACTGTACTGTGTGAAATGAGCTAGTTCGGTTCTAATAATCTGTTGATCTCCTAAAAAGAAGCTTCAGTGCAGCAACCTGAAACTTTCCTTGTTTGTGTAATCTAACAACATGTACAACTTGCCAGTTTTGCTTGATTTTAAAAGTAGTTTGCTTAGAAAACAAACATCTTCATTGCCGGACACTGTACTGTGTGAAATAAGATAGTTCGGTTGTAGGAATCGGTTGGTTTTCGACGAAGATGGATGAGTCCAGCAAGTTTAAACACTCCTAGTTAGTGTAGACTAACAAGATGTACAACTTACTAGTTTCCTTCATTGTTAAAGTAGTTTGTTTAGAAAACAAGTGTCTTCATTGCCGAACACTGTACTTTCTTAAAGAAGTTACTTCGTTTCTAGGAATCAGTTGCTTTACTACAAAGATGGTGGAGTGCAGGAACTTCAAACTTTCATAGTATGTGTAATTTCACAATATGTACAACTTAGTAGATTGGCCTCAATTCTAAAGTAGTAGGTTTAGAAAACAAACATCTTCATTCCTGAACTCTGCAATGTGTGAACTAAGGTAGTTCGCTTTAGGAATCAGTTGCTTTACTACGAAGATGGTTGAGTGCAGCAACTTTAAACACTCCTAGTTCGTGTAGACTAACAAGATGAACAATTTACTAGTTTCGCTTCATTGTGAAAGTAGTTTGTTTAGAAAGAAAACATCTTCATTGCCAAACACTGTACTGTGTGAAAGAAGCTAGTTCGGTTCTCGGAATCAGTTGCTTTTCTTCAAAGATGATTGAGTGCAGCAAGTTCAAATATTCCTAGTTAGTGTAATCTCACAAGATGTCCAACTTACTAAATTCGCTTCATTGTTAGAGTAGTTTGTTTAGAAAACAAACATCTTCATTGCCGAACACTGTACTGTGTGAAATAAGCTACTTCGTTTCTAGGAATCAGTTGCTTTTCTCTAAAGATGGTTGTTTGCAGCAAGTTCAAACATTCCTAGTTAGTGTAGTCTAACAAGATGTACAAGTTAGTAGTTTTGCTGCATTTCTAAAGTAGTTTGTTTAAAAAAAGCATCTTCATTGCCGAACACTGTACTGTGTGAAAGAAGCTAGTTCGTTTCTAGGAATCAGTTGGTTTTCTATGAAGACGGTTGAGTGCAGCAAGTTCAAACACTCCTAGTTAGTGTACACTAACAAGATGTACAACTTAATAGTTTTGCTTTATTTTTAAAGTATTTTGTTTAGAAAACAAACATCTTCATTGCGGAACACTGTACTGTGTAAAATAAGCTAGTTCGGTTCTGGGAATCAGTTGCTTTACTACGACCATTGTTGAGTGCAGCAACTTCAATCTTTCTAGTTAGTGTAATCTAACAAGAGGTACAACTTACTAGTTTCGCTTCATTTTTAAAGTAGTTTCTTTAGAAAACAAACATCTTCATTGTTGAACACTGTACTGTGTAAAATAATGTTGTTCAGTTCTAGGAATCAGTTCTTTTCTATAAAGATGGTTGAGTGCAGCAAGTTGAAATATTCCTAGTTAGTGTAGTCTAACAAGATGTATAACTTAGTCATTTTGCTACATTTCTAAAGTAGTTTGTTTAGAAAACAAACGTCTTCATTGCCGAACACTGTACAGTGTGAAAGAAGCTAGTTTGGTTCTCAGAATCAGTTGCTTTTCTTCAAAGATGATTGAGTTCAGCAACTTCAAACTTTCCTAATTTGTGTAATCTAACAAGATGTACAACTTAGTAGATTTGCCTCATTTCTAAAGTAGTTTGTTTAGAAAACAAACACCTTCATTGCCAAAGACTGTACTGTGTGAAATAAGCTAGTTTGGTTCTAGGAATCAGTTGGTTTTCTACGAAGATGGTTGAGTGCAGCAAGTTCAAACACTCCTAGTTAGTGTAGACTAACAAGATGTACAACTTACTATTTTCGCTTCATTGTTAAAGTAGTTTGTTTAGAAAACAAGCATCTTCATTTCCGAACACTGTACTGTGTGAAATAAGCTACTTCATTTCTAGGAATCAGTTGCTTTTCTCTTAAATGGTTGTGTGCAGCAAGTTCAAACATTCCTAGTTAGTGTATTCTAACAAGATGTACAAGTCAGTAGTTTCGCTGCATTTCGAAAGTAGTTTGTTTAGAAAACAAGCATCTTCATTTCCGAACACTGTACTGTGTGAAATAAGCTGGTTCGGTTCTAGGAATCGGTTGGTTTTCTACAACGATGGTTCAGTGCAGCAAGTTCAAACACTCCTAGTAAGTGTACACTAAAAAGATGTACAATTTAATAATTTCGCTTTATTGTTAAAGTATTTTGTTTAGAAAACAAACATCTTCATTGCCAAACACTGTACTGTGTAAAATAAGCTAGTTCGGTTCTAGGAATCAGTTGCTTTACTACGACGATGGTTGAGTGCAGCAACTTCAATCTTTCCTAGTTAGTGTAATCTAACAAGAGGTACAACTTACTATTTTGGCTTCATTTCTAAAGTAGTTTGTTTAGAAAACAAACATCATTGCCGAACATTGTATTGTGTAAAATAAGCTTGTTCGGTTCTAGGAATCAGTTGCTTTTCTATAAAGATGGTTGAGTGCAGCAAGTTCAAACATTCCTAGTTAGTGTAGTATAACAAGATGTACAACTTAGTGGTTTCGCTGCATTTCTAAAGTAGTTTTTTAGAAAACAAACATCTTCATTTCTGAACACTGTACTGTGTGAAATAAGCTACTTCGTTTCTAGGAGTCAGTTGCTTTAATACAAAGATGGTTAAGTGCACCAACTTCAAACTTTCCTCGTTTTTTTAATATAACAAGATGTACAACTTAGTAGATTGGCCTTATTTCTAAAGTAGTTTTTTAGAAAACAAACATCTTCATTTCCGAACATTGTAGTGTGAAATTAGCTACTTCGTTTCTAGGAATGAGTTGCTTTACTACGAGGATGGTTGAGTGCTGCATCTTAAAACTTTCCTATTTAGTGTAATCTAATAAGAGGTACAACTTACTCGTTTCGGTTCATTTTTAGAATAGTTTTTTAGAAAACAAATATCTTCATTTCTGAACACTGTACTGTGTGCAATAACCTGCTTCGTTTCTAGGAATCAGTTGCTTTACTACGAAGATGGTTGAGTGCAGCAACTTCAAACTTTCCTAGTTTGTGTAATCTAACAAGATGTACAAGTTAATAGATTGGCCTCATTTCTAAAGTAGTTTACTTAGAAAACAAACATCTTCATTCCCGAACTCTGGAATGTGTGAAATAAGCTAGTTCGGTTCTAGGAATCATTTGCTTTTCTACAAAGATGATTGAGTACAGCAAGTTTAAACATTCCTAGTTACTGTAATCTAACTAGATGTACCACTTACCAGTTTCGCTTCATTTCTAAAGCAGTTTGTTTAGAAAACAAACATCTTCATTGCCAAAACCTGTACGGTCTGAAATAAGCTAGTTTGGTTTTAGGAATCAGTTGTTTTACTACGAAGATGGTTTAGTGTGGCAACTTCAATCATTCCTACTCAGTGTAATGTAACAAGATGTACAACTTACTAGTTTTGCTTCATTTCTAAAGTAGTTTGTTTAGAAAACAAACGTCTTTATTGCCGAACACTGTACAGTGTGAAAGAAGCCAGTTCAGTTCTCAGAATCAGTTGCTTTTCTTTAAAGATAATTGAGTGCAGTAAATTCAAACATTACTAGTTAGTGTAATCTAACAAGAGGTACAACTTACTAGTTTCGCTTCATTTTTAAAATAGTTTTTTAGAAAACAAACATTCTCATTTCCGAACACTGTACTGTGTGCAATAAGCTCCTCTGTTTCTAGGAATCAGTTGCTTTACTACGAAGATGGTTGAGTGCAGCAACTTCAAACTTTCCTAGTTTGTGTATTCTAACAAGATGTACAAGATAGTAGATTGGCCTAATTTCTAAAGTAGTTTGTTTAGAAAACAAACATCTTCTTTCCTGAACTCTGGAATGTGTGAAATAAGCAACTTTGGTTCTAGGAATCAGTTTTTTTTCAAAGGTGATTAAATACAGCAAGTTCAAACATTCCTAGTTAGTGTAATCTAACAAGATGTACAACTTAGTAGATTGGACTCATTTCTAAAGTAGTTTGATTAGAAAACAAACATCTTCATTGCTGAACACTGTACTGTGTGAAAGAAACTAGTTTGGTTCTACGAATCATTTGCTTTTCTACAAAGATGATTGAGTGCAGCAAGTTTGAACAGTCCTAGTTACTGTAATCTAACAAGATGTACCACTACCTAGTTTCACTTCATTTCTAAAGTAGTTTGTTTAGAAAACAAACATCTTCATTGCCGAACCCTGTGCAGTCTGAAATAAGCTAGTTTGGTTCTAGGAATCAGTTGTTTTACTAGGAAGATGGTGGAGTGGCACAACTTCAATCACTCCTACTTAGTGTAATCTAACAAGATGTACAACTTACTAGTTTCGGTTCATTACCAAAGTAGTTTGTTTAGAGAACAAACACCTTCATTGCCGAACATTATACTGTGTCAAATAAGCTATTTCGGTTCTCCGAATCATTTGATTTTCTACAAAGATGATTGAGTGCAGCAAGTTCAATCATTCCTACTTAGGGTAATCTAACAGGATGTACAACTTACCAGTTTCTCTTCATTTCTAAAGTCGTTTGTTTAGAAAACAAACATCTTCATTGCCAAACACTGTACAGTGTGAAAGAAGCTAGTTCGGTTCTAGGAATCATTTGATTTTCTATAAAGATGGTTGAGTGCAGCAAGTTCAAACATTCCTAGTTAGTGTATTCTAACAAGATGTACAACTTAGTAGATAGGCCTCATTTCAAAACTAGTTTGTTTAGAATAAAAAACAAACATCTTCATTGCCGAACACTATACTGTGTGAAAGAAGCTAGTTCACTTCCAGGAAGCAGTAGCATTCCTATTAACAAGGTTGAGTGCAGCAACTTAAAACTATCCTAGTTTGTGTTATCTAACACGATGTAAAACTTAGTAGATTTGCTTCATTTCTAAAGTAGTTTCTGTAGAAAACAAACATCTTCATTGCTGAACACTGTACAGTGTGAAAGAAGCTAGTTCGGTTCTAGGAATCAGTAGCATTCCTACAAACAAGGTTGAGTGCAGCAACTTCAAACTTTCCTAGTTAGTGTAAGCTAAGAAGATGTACAACTTAGTAGTTTCGCTTCATTTCTAAAGTTGTTTGTTTAGAAAACATCTTCTTTGCCAAACACTGTACTGTGTGAAATAAGCTAGTTCAGTTCTAGGAATCAGTTGCTTTACTACGAAGATGATTGAGTGCAGCAAGTTCAAACATTCCTAGTTACTGTAATCTAACAAGATGTACAACTTACTAGTTTCACTTGATTTTTAAAGTAGTTTGTTTAGAAAACAAACATCTTCATGGCCGAACACTGTATTGTGTGAAATAAGCAAGTTCGGTTCTACGAATCAGTTGCTTTTCTCTAAAGACGGTTGAGTGCAGGAAGTTCAAACATTCCGAGTTAGTGTAATCTAACAAGATGTACAACTTAGTAGATTGGCTTCATTTCTAAAGTAGTTTGTGTAGAAAACAAACATCTAGATTGCCGAAACCTGTACTGTGTGAAAGAAGCTAGTTCGTTTCTAGGAATCAATAGCATTCCTACGAACAAGGTTGAGTGCAGCAAGTTCAAACATTCCTGCTTAGTATAATCTAACAAGAGGTACAATTTTCTACTTTCGCTTCATGTCTAAAGTAGTTTTTTAAAAAACAAACATCTTCATTTCCAAACATTGTACTGTGTGAAATAAGCTACTTCGTTTCAAGGAATGAATTACTTTACTTTACTTTACGAAGATGGTTGAGTGCAGAAACGTCAAACTTTCCTCGTTTGTGTAATCTAACAAGATGTACAACTTAGTAGATTGGCCTCTTTTCTAAAATATTTTGTTTAGAAAACAAACATCTTCATTCCCTAACTCTGCAATGTGTGAAATAAGCTAGTTAAGTTCTAGGAATCACTTGCTTTACTACGAAGATGGTTGAGTGCAGCAACTTCAAACTTTCCTATTTAGTGTAATCTAACAAGATATACAACTTAGTAGTTTAGCTTCATTTCTAAAGTAGTTTGTTTAGAAAACAAACATCATCATTCCTGAACACTGTACTGTGTGAATAAGCTGGTTGGGTCTAGGATTCAGTTGCTTTCCTAAAAAGAAGCTTCAGTGCAGCAACCTCAAACTGCCCTTGTTTGTGTAATTTAACAACATGTACAACTTGCTAGTTACTCTTGATATTAAAAGTAGTTTGTTTAGAAAACAAACATCTTTATTGCCAAACACTGTACTGTGTGAAAGAAGCTAATTCCGTTCTCGGAATGAGTTGCTTTTCTTCAAAGATGATTGAGTGCAGCAAGTTCAAACATTCCTAGTTAGTGTAATGTAACAAGATGTACAACTTACGAATTTCGCTTCATTGCTAAAGTAGTTTTTTAGAAAACAAACATCTTCATTGCCGAACACTATACTGTGTCAAATAATCTAGTTCTGTTCTCCGAATCAGTTGCTCTTCTACAAAGATGATTGAGGGCAGCAAGTTCAATCATTGCAATTTTGTGTAATCTAACAAGTTGTAAAACTTACTAGTTTAACTTCATTTCTAAAGTAGTTTTTTAGAACACAAACCTCTCCATGTCCGAACACTGTACTGTGTGAAATAAGATACTTCGTTTCTAGGAATCAGTTGCTTTACTAGGAAGATGGTTGAGTGCAGCAACTTCAAACTTTCCTAGTTTGTTTAATCTAACAAGATGTACAACTTAGTAGATTGGCCTTATTTCTAAAGTAGTTTGTTTAGAAAACACACATCTTAATTGCCGAACGCTGTACTGTGAGAAATAAGCTAGTGCGGTTCTAGGAATCAGTTGCTTTTCTCTAAAGATGGTTGAGTGGAGCAAGTTCAAACATTCCGAGTTAGTGTAATCTAGCAAGATGTATAACTTAGTACTTTCCCTGTATTTCCAAAGTAGTTTGTTTAGAAAACAAACATCTTCATTCCCGAACTCTGTATTTTGTGAATGAAGCTACTTCGGTTCCACAAATCAGTTGCTTTTCTTCAAAGAATATTGAGTGCAGCATGTTCAAACCTTCCTAGTAAGTGTAATCTAACAAGAGGTACAACTTACTAGTTTCGCTTCATTTCTCAAGTAGTTTCTTTAGAAAACAAACATCTTCATTGCCAAACACTGTACTGTGTGAAATAAGCTACATTGGTTCTAGGAATCAGTTGATTTTCTACAAAGATGGTTGAGTGCAGCAAATTCAAATATTCCTAGTTAGTGTAATCTAACAAGATGTACAACTTAACAGTTTAACTTCATTTCTGTAGTAGTTTTTTAGAAAACAATCATCTTCATATCCGAACACAGTACTGTGTGAAATAAGCTACTTCGTTTCAAGGAATCAGTTGCTTTACTACGAAGATGGTTGAGTGCAGCAACATCAAACACTCCTAGTTTGTTTAATCTACCAAGATGTACAACTTAGTAGATTGTCCTCCTTTCTAAAGTGGTTTGTTTAGAAAATAAACATCTTCATTGCCGAACACTGTACTGTGTGAATTAAGCTAGTTCAGTTCTAGGAATCAGTGCTTTCGCAAAAAGAAGCTTCAGTGCAGCAACCTCAAACTTTCCTTGTTTGTGTAATCTAACTACATTTACAACGTGCTAGTTTCACTTGATTTTAAAAGTAGATTGTTTAGAAAACAAACATCTTCATTGCCTAACACTGTACTGTGTGAAATAAGCTAGTTCGGATCTAGGAATTGTTTGCTTTTCTATGAAGATGCTTGAGTGCAGCAAGTTCAAACATTCCTAGTTAGTGTAGTCTAACAAGATGTACAACTTAGTAGTTTCGCTGCATTTCTAAAGTATTTTGTTTAGAAAACAAACGTCTTCCTTGGTGAACACTGTACAGTGTGAATAAAGCTAGTTCGATTCTCCAAATGAGTTGCTTTTCTTCAAAGATGATTGAGTGCAGCAAGTTCAAACATTCCTATTTAGTGTAGCCTAACAAGATGTACAACTTCCTAGTTTCGCTTCATTTTTAAAGTAGTTTGTTTAGAAAACAAACATCTTCATTACCGAACACTTCACTGTGTGAAAGAAGGTAGTTCGGTTCTAGGATTCAGTAGCATTCCTATCAGCAAGGCTGAGTGCAGCAACTTCAAACTTTCCTAGTTTGTGTAATTGAACAAGATGTACAACTTAGTAGACTCGCCTCATTTCTAACAATAGTTTGTTTAGAAAACAAACACCTTCATTGCCGAACACTGTACTGTGTGAAATAAGCTAGTTCAGTTCTAGGAATCAGTTGCTTTACTACGAAGATGGTTGAGTGCAGCAACTTCAAACTTTCCTATTTAGTGCAATCTAACAAGATGTACTTCTTAGTAGTTTCGCTGCATTTCTAAAGTAGTTTGTTTAGAAAACAAACATCTTCATTCCCGAACACTGTACTGTATGAAATAAGCTAATTCGGTTCTAGGAATCAGTTGCTTTCCTAAAGAGAAGCTTCATTGGAGCAACCTCAAACTTTCCTTGTTTGTGTAATCTAACAACATGTACAACATGCTAATATCGCTTCATTTTTCTAGTAGTTTGTTTAGAAAAGAAACATCTTCAATGCCGAACACTGTACTATGTGAAAGAAGCTAGTTTGGTTCTACTAATCATTTGGTTTTCTTCAAAGATGATCGAGTGCAGCAAGTTCAACATTCCTAGTTAGTATAATCTAACAAGAGGTACAACTTAATAGTTTCACTTCGTTTCTAAAGTAGTTTGTTTAGAAAACAAACATCTTCATTGCCAAACACTGTACTGTGTCAAATAAGCTACATTGGTTGTAGGAATCAATTGATTTTCTACAAAGATGGTTGAGTGCAGCAAATTCAAATATTCCTAGTTAGTGTAATCGAACAAGATGTACAACATAGTAGATTCGCCTCATTTCTAAAGTAGTTTGTTTAGAAAACAAACATCATCATTCCTGAACACTGTACTGTGTGAATAAGCTGGTTGGGTTCTAGGATTCAGTTGCTTTCCTAAAAAGAAGCTTCAGTGCAGCAACCTCAAACTGCCCTTGTTTGTGTAATTTAACAACATGTACAACTTGCTAGTTTCTCTTGATATTAAAAGTAGTTTGTTTAGAAAACAAACATCTTCATTGCCAAACACTGTACTGTGTGAAATAAGCTAGTTCGTTTCTAGGAATCGGTTGCTTTTCTACGAACACGGTTGAGAGCGCTAGTTCAAACACTACTAGTTAGTGTAGACTAAGAAGATGTACAACATGCTAGTTTCACTTCATTCTTAAAGTAGTTTGTTTAGAAAACAAACATCTTCATTTCCGAATACTGCACTTTGTAATATAAGCTTGTTCAGTTCTAGCAATGAGTTGCTTTTACATAAAAATGGTTGAGTGCAGCAAGTTAAAAGATTCCTAGTTATTGTAGTCTAACAAGATGTAGAATTTAGTAGTTTCACTGCATTTCTAAAGTAGTTTGTTTAGAAAACAAACGTCTTCATTGTCGAACACTGTACAGTGTGAAAGAAGCTAGTTCGATTCTCCGAATCAGTTGCTTTTCTTTAAGGATGATTGAGTGTATCAAATTCAAATATTCCTAGTTAGTTTAATCTAACCAGATGTACAACATAAGAGATTCGCCACATTCCTAACGTAGTTTGTTTAGAAAACAAATATCTTTATTCCTGAATACTGTACTGTGTGAAGTAAGCTAGTTCAGTTCTAACAATCAGTTGCTTTCTTAAAAAGAAGCTTGAGTGCAGCAACCTCATAATTTCCTTGTTTGTGTAATCTAACAACATGTACAACTTGCTAATTTCGCTTCATTTTACAAGCAGTTTGTTTAGAAAAAAAACATCTTCATTGCCGAACACTGTACTGTGTAAAATAAGCTAGTTCAGTGCTGGGAATCAGTTCCTCTTCTATAAAGATGGTTGAGTGCAGCTAGTTCAAACTTTCCTAGTTTGTGTAATCTAACAAGATGTACAACTTAGTAGATTCGCCTCATTTCTAAAGAAGATTCCTTAGAAAACAAACACCTTTATTGCCAAGCAATGTACTGTGTGAAATAAGCAAGTTAGCTCCTAGGAATCAGTTTCTTTATTACAAAGATGGTTGAGTGCAGCAACTTCAAACTTTCCTATTTAGTGTAATCTAACAAGATGTACAACTTAGTAGTTTCGCTTCATTTCTAAAGTAGTTTGTTTAGAAAACAAACACCTTCATTGCTGAACACTGTACTGTGTGAAATAAGCTAGTTTGGTTCTAGGAATCAGTTGGTTTTCTACGAAGATGGTTGAATGCGGCAGTTTCAAATACTCCTACTTAGTGTGGACTAACAAGATCTAAAACTTACTAGTTTCACTTCATTGTTAAAGTAGTTTGTTTAGAAAACAAACATCTTCATTGCCTAACACTGTCATGTGTAAAATAAGATATTTCGGTTCTAGGAATCAGTTGCTTTTCTCTAAAGATGGTTGAGTGCTGGAAGTTCAAACATTCCTAGTTAGTGTAATCTACCAAGATGTACAACTTAGTAGTTTCGCTGCATTTCCCAAGTAGTTTGTTTAAAAAACAAACATCTTCATTAACGAACTTTGTCATGTTTGAAATAAGCCATTTCGGTTCTAGGAATCAGTTGCTTTACTACGAAGATGGTTGAGTGCAGCAATTTCAAACAGTCCTAGTACTGTAGACTAACAAGATGTACAACTTCCTAGTTTTGCTTCATTTTTAAAGTAGTTTAATTAGAAAGAAAACATCTTCATTGCCAAACACTGTACTGTCTAAAAGAAGGTAGTTTGATTCTCGGAATCAGTTTCTTGTCTTCAAAGATGATTTAGTGCAGCAAGTTCAAACATTCCTAGTTAGTATAATCTAACAAGATGTACAACTTACCAATTTCGCTTCATTTCTAAAGTAGTTTGTTTAGAAAACAAATATCTTCATTGCCGAACACTGTACTGTGTGATAGAAGCTGATTCGGTTCTACGAATCAGTTGCATTTCTCGAAAGATGGTTGAGTGCAGCAAGTTGAAACATTCCTAGTTAATGTAATCTAACAATAGGTACAACTTACTAGTTTCGCTTCATTTCTGAAGTAGTTTTTTAGATGCAAACATCTTCATTTCCGAAGACTGTACTGTGTGAAATAAGCTACTTCGTTTCTAGGAATCAGTTGCCTTACTACGAAGATGGTTGAGTGCAGCAACTTCAAACTTTCCTAGTTTGTTTAATATAACAAGATATACAACTTAGTAGTTTCGCTTCATTTCTAAAGTAGTTTGTTTATAAAACAAACATCTTCATTACCGAACACTGTACTGTGTGAAATAAGCTAGTTCGGTTCTTCCAATGAGTTGCTTTTCTCTATAGATGGTTGAGTGCACTAAGTTCAAACATTCCTAGTTAGTGTAATCTAACAAGATATACAACTTAGTAGTTTCGCTGCATTTGTATAATAGTTTGTGTAGAAAACAAACATCTTCATTCCTGAACTCTGTAATGTGTAAAATAAGCTAGTTCTTATCTAGGAATCATTTGCCTTTCTCTAAAGATTGTTGAGTGCAGCAAGTTCAAACATCCCTAGTTAGTGTAATCTAACAAGAGGTACAACTTACTAGTTTCGCTTCATTTCAAAAGCAGTTTTTTAGAAAACAAACATCTTCATTTCCGCACACTGTACTGTGTGAAATAAGCTAGTTCGGTTCTAGGAATCAGTTGCTTTCCTAAAAAGAAGCTTCAGTGCAGCCTTGATTTTAAAAAGTAGTTTGTTCCAGAAAACAAATATCTTCTTTGATGAACACTGTACTGTGAAAATAAGATACTTCTGTTTCTAGAATCAGTTGCTTTACTAGGAAGATGGTTGAGTGCAGCACTTCAAACTTTCCTAGTTTGTTTAATCTTAACAAGATGTACACAACTTAATAGATTGGCCTTTATTTCTAAAGTAGTTTGTTTAGAAAACACATCTTAATTGTTTAACGCTGTACTGTGAGAAATAAGCTGGTGCGTTCTACTAATCAGTTGCTTTCTAAAGATGGCTGAGGAGCAAGTTCAAACATTCCGAGTTAGTGTAATCTAGCAAGGTATAACTTAGTACTTCTGTATTTCCAAAGTAGTTTGTTTAGAAAACAAACATCTTGCCCCGAATCCTCATTTTGTGAATGAAGCATTTCGGTTCCACAAAATCAGTTGCTTTCTTCAAAGAATATTGAGTGCAGCATGTTCAAACCTTCCTAGTAA
>JAEOAD010000657.1:0-134392 GCA_036365145.1 Orientallactaga sibirica | reverse complement strand
GAATGGTTGAACTTGCTGCACTCAACCATCTTCGTAGGAAAGCAACTGATTCCTAGATTCGATTTAGCTTATTTCACACAGCACAGTGTTTGGCAATGAAGATATTTGTTTTCTAAACAAAGTCCTTTAGAAATGAATCCAAACAAGTAAGTTGTACATCTTGTTAGATTACACTAACTAGGAATGTTTGAACTTGCTGCACTCAACCATCTTCGTAGAAAAGCAAGTAATTTCTAAAGCCGTACTACCTTATTTCACACAATACAGTGATTAGCAATGATTTTTTTCTAAACAAACTACTTTAGAAATGAAGCGATACTACTAACTAGTACATCTTTTTAGACTACACTAACTAAGAATGTTAGAAATTCCATCACTAAAGCATCTTCGTAGAAAAGCAACGGATTCTTAGAAAGAAACTAGCTTATTTCACACATTACAGTGTTCAGCAATAAAGATGTTTGTTTTCTAACGAAACTACTTTGGAAATGAAGTGAAACTTCTAAGTTGTACATCTTGTTAGATTACACAAACAAGGAAACTTTGAAGTTGCTGCACTCAACCTTCTTCCTAGGAAAACAACTGATTCCTAGAACCAAACTAGCTTATTTCACACAGTACAGTTTTCTGCAAGGAAGATGTTTGTTTTCTAAACAAACTCCTTGAAAAATGAGGCGAATCTACTAAGTTGTAAATCTTGTTAGACTACACTAACTAGGAATGGTTGAACCTGCTGCACTCAACCATCTTCGTAGAAAAGCAACTGATTCCTAGGATCGAAGAAACTTATTTCATACAGTACAGTGTCAGGCAATACAGATGTTTGTTTTCTAAACAAACTACGTTATAAATGAGGTGAATCTACTAAGTTGTACATCTTGTTAGATTACACAAATAAGGACAGTTTGAAGTTGCTGCACTCAACCATGTTCGGAGAAAAACAACTGATTCCTAGAACCGAAGTAGCTTATTTCACACAGTACAGTGTTCGGCAATGAAGATGTTTGTTTTCTAAACAAACTACTTTAGAAATGAACTAGTAAGTTGTACATCTTGTTAGACAACACTAACTAAGAATGTTTGAATTGCTGCACTGAACCATCTTAGTAGAAAAGCAACTGATTCCTAGAACTGCGCTAGATTATTTCACACGATAGTGTTCGGCAATGAAGGTGTTTGTTTTTTATACAAACTACTTTAGAAATGACACAAAACTAGTAAGTTGTACATTGTGTTCGATTACACTAACTAGGAACGTTTGAACTTGCAGCACTCCACCATATTTGTAGAAAAGCAACGGATTCCCAGAACCGAACTAGCTAATTTCACGCAGTACAGTGTTCGGCAATGAAGTTGTCTGTTTTCTAAACAAACTACTTAAGAAATGAGGCAAATCTGCTAAGTTGTACATCTTGTTAGATTTCACTAACTAGGAATGTTTGAACTTGCTGCACTCAACCACCTTTGTAGAAAAGCAACTGATTCCTAGAACTGATCTAGCTTATTTCATACAGTACAGTGTTAGGCAATGAAGATGTTTGTTTTCTAAACAAACTACTTTAGAAATGAGGGGAATCTAAAAGTTGTACATCTTGTTAGATTACACAATCAAGGTAAGTTTGATGTTGCTGAACTCAACCATCTTCGCAGAAAAGCAAGTGATTCCTAGAACCGAACTAGCTTATTTCACACATTACAGTGTTCGGCGATGAAGATGTTTGTTTCTAAACAAACTACTTTAGAATTGCAGCAAAATGAGTAAGTTGTAAATCTTGTTAAACTACACTAACAGGGAATATTTGAACTTGCTGCACGCAAGCATCTTCGTAGAAAAGCAACTGATTCCTAGAACCGAAGTAGCTTATTTCACACAGTACAGTGTTAGGCAATGAAGATGTTTGTTTTCTAAACAAACTACTTTAGAAATGAACCAAACTGCCAAGTTGTACATCTTGTTAGCCTACACTAACTAGGAATAGTTGAACTTGCTGCACTCAACTATATTTGTAGAAAAGCAACTGATTCCAAGAATTGAAGAAGCTTATTTCACACAGTACAGTGTTTGGCAATGAAGATGTTTGTTTTCTAAACAAACTACTTTAGAAATGAACCGAACTACTAAGTTGTACATCTTGTTAGCCTACACTAACTAGGAATGGTTGAACTTGCTGCATTCAATCATATTCGTAGAAAAGCAACTGATTCCGAGAATCGACGAAGCTTATTTCACACAGTACAGTGTTCGACAATGAAGACGTTTGTTTTCTAAACAAACTACTTTAGAAATGAACTGAACCTACTAAGTTGTACATCTTATCAGAGTACACTAACTAGGAATGGTTGAACTTGCTACACTCAACTATCTTCGTAGAAAAGCAACTGATTTTAGAACCGAAGAAGCTTATTTCACACAGTACAGTGTTCGGCAATGAAGATGTTTTTTTTCTAAACAAACTACTTTAGAAATGAACCGAAACTAGTAACTTGTACATTTTGTTAGACTACGCTAACTAGGAATGGTTTAACTTGCTGCACTCAACCATCATCGTAGAAAAGCAACTGATTCCTAGAACCGAATTAGCTTCTTTAACACAGTCAAGTGTTCAGCAATGAAAATATTTGTTTTCTAAACAAAGTACTTTAGAAATGAAGCGAAACTAGTAAGTTGTACACCTTCTTAGACTACACTAACTAGGAATGTTTGATCTTGCTGCACTCATCCATCTTCGTAGAATAGCAACTAATTCCTAGAAGCGAACTTGCTTATTTCATATAGTACAGTGTAAGACAATGAACATGTTTGTTTTCTAAACAAACTCCTTTAGAAATGCTGCGAATCTTCTAAGTTGTACATCTTGTTAGATTACACAAACAACGAAAGTTTGAAATTGCTGCACTCAACATTCTTCTTAGAAAAGCAACTGATTCCTAGAACCAAACTAGCCTTTTTCACACAGTACAGTGCTTGGCAATGAACATGTTTGTTTTCTCAAAAAACTACTTTAGAAATGACGCGAAACTAGTAAGTTGTACATCTTCTTAGACTACACTAACTAGGAATGTTTGATCTTACTGCACTCAACCATCTTTGTAGAAAAGCAACTGATTCCTAGAACCAAACCAGCTTGTTTCCCACAGTGCAGGGTTCAGAATGAAGATATTTGTTTTCTAAACAAACTACTTTAGAAATGAAGCGAAACTGGTAAGTTGTACATCTTGTTAGGCTACACTACCTAGGAATGGTTGATCTTGCTGCACTGAACCATCTTCGTAGAAAAGCAACTGATTCCGAGAATCGAAAAAGCTTATTTCATACAGTACATTGTTCGGCAATAAAGATGTTTATTTTCTAAACAAACTACTTTAGAAATGAGGCCAATCTACTAAGTTGTACCACTTGTTAGATTACACAAACAAGGAAAGTTTGAAGTTGCTCTACTCAACCATCTTCGTAGAAAAGCAAGTAATTCCTAAAACAGAACTCCCTTATTTCACACAATACAGTTTTTTGCAATGAAGATTTTTTTCTGAACAAACTACTTTAGAATTGAAGCGAAACTACTAAGTTGTATATCTTTTTAGACTACGCTAACTAGGAATGCTAGAACTTCCAGCACTCAACCATCTTCATAGAAAAGCAACTGGTTCCTAGAAAGAAACTAGCTTATTTCACACATTACAGTGTTCAGCAATGAAGTTGTTTGTTTTCTAGGGAAACTACTTTAGAAATGAAGAGAAACTTCTAAGTTGTACATCTTGTTAGATTACACAAACAAGGAAAGTATGAAGTTCCTGCACTCAACCTTCTCCCTAGGAATGCAACTGATTCCTAGAACCGAACTAGCTTATTTCGTACAGTACAGTGTTCAGAATGGAAGATGTTTGTTTTCTAAAGAAACTCCTTTAAAAATGAGGCGAATCTACTAAGTTGTACATGTTGTTAGATTACACAAATAAGGAAATTTGAAGTTGCTGCACTCAACCATGTTCAAAGAAAAGCAACTGATTACTAGATCCGAAGTAGCATATTTCTCACAGTACAGTGTTCAGCAATGAAGATGTTTGTTTTCTAAACAAACTACTTTAGAAATGAAATGAAACTAGGAAGTTGTACATCTTGTTAGACAAAACTAACTAAGAAAGTTTGAACTTGCTGCACTCAACCATCTTCGTAGAAAAGCAACTGATTCCTACAACTGAGCTAGCTTATTTCACACGATACAGTGTTCGGCAATGAAGGTGTTTGTTTTTTATACAAACTACTTTAGAAATGAAACGAAACTAGTAAATTGTACATCTTGTTAGATTACACTAACTAGGAATGTTTGAACTTGCAGCACTCCACCATCTTTGTACAAAAGCAACGGATTCCTAGAACCGAACTAGCTTTTTTCACGCAGTACAGTGTTCAGCAATGAAGTTGTCTGTTTTCTAAACAAACTACTTTAGAAATGAAGTGAAACTAGTAAGTTGTACATCTCGTTACACTATACTAACTAGGAGTGGTTGAACCTGCTGGACTCAATCATCTACGTAGAAAAGCAAGTGATTTCTACAACCAAACTAGCTTTTCTCACACAGTACAGTGTTCGGCAATGAAGATGTTTGTTTTCTAAACAAACTACTTTAGAAGTGAGGCAAATGTACTAAGTTGTACATCTTGTTAGATTTCACTAACTAGGAATGTTTGAACTTGTTGTACTCAACCACCTTTGTAGAAAAGCAACTGATTCCTACAACCGATCTAGCTTATTTCATACAGTACAGTGTTAGGCAATGAAGATGTTTGTTTTCTAAACAAACTACTTTAGAAATGAGGGGAATCTACTAAGTTGTACGTCTTTTTAGATTACACAATCAAGGTAAGTTTGAAGTTGCTGCACTCAACCATCTTCGTAGAAAAGCAACTGATTCCTAGAACCAAACTAGCTTATTTCACACATTACAGTGTTCGGCGATGAAGATGTTTGTTTTCTAAACAAACTACTTTAGAATTGCAGCAAAATGAGTAAGTTGTTTCTTTTGTAGAACCGGATTACAGTGAAGATGTTTGTTTTCTAAACAAACTACTTTAGAAATGAACCAAACTAGTAGACTACAGGAATGGTTGAAGTTGCTGCACTCAACCATCTTTGTAGAAAAGCACCTGATTCCTAGAACCAACTAGCTTATTTCACACCATCTTGTTTTGTTAGACTTCAAACAATGTTTGAACTACAGAAATTCCTAGAACCGATCTAGCTTATTTCACACAGTACAGTGTTAGGCGATGAAGATGTTTGTTTTCTAAACAAACTACTTAGAAATGAAGGGAATCTAGTAAGTTGTACAATCTTGTTAAACAAACAATCAAGGTAAGTTTGAACTTGCTGCACTCAACCATCTTCGTAGAAAAGCAACTGATTCCTAGAACCAAACTAGCTTATTTCACACATTACAGTGTTCGGCGATGAAGATGTTTGTTTTCTAAACAAACTACTTTAGAATTGCAGCAAAATGAGTAAGTTGTAAATCTTGTTAAACTACACTAACAGGGAATATTTGAACTTGCTGCACTCAACCATCTTCGTAGAAAAGCACCTGATTCCTAGAACCGATAGAGCTTATTTAATACAGTACAGTATTAGGCGATGAAGATGTTTGTTTTCTAAACAAACTACTTTAGAAAGGAGGCGAATCTATTAAGTTATACATCTTGTTAGATTACACAATCAAGGAAAGTTTGAAGTTGCTGCACTCAACCATCTTCTTAGAAAAGCAACTGATTCCTAGAACCGAACTAGCTTATTTCACACAGTACAGTGTTCGGCAATGAAGATGTTTGTTTTCTAAACAAACTAATTTAGAAATGAAACGAAACTAGTAAGTTGTACATCTTCTTAGACTACACTCACTACGAATGTTTGAACTTTCTGCTCTCAACCATCTTCGTTGAAAAGCAAGTGATTCCAAGAACATAACTTGCATATTTCACACAGTACAGGGTTTGGCAACGAAGACGTTTGTTTTCTCAGCAAACTACTTCAGAAATGAAGGGAAATGAGTAAGTTGTACATCTTGTTATACTACACTAACTAAGAATGTTTGCACTTTCTGCACTCAACCATCTTAGTAGAAAAGCAACTGATTCCTAGAACCGAACTAGCTTATTTCATACAGTACAGCGTTAGGTAATGAAGATGTTTGTTTTCTAAACAAACTACTTCAGAAATGAACCGAAATGAGTAAGTTGTACATCTTGTTAGATTACACAAACAAGGAAATTTTGAACTTGCTGCACTCAAACATCTTCATAGAAAAGCAACTGATTCCTAGAACCGAACTAGCTTATTTCACACATTACAGTGTTTGGCAATGAACATGTGTGTTTTCTAAACAAACTGCTTTAGAAATGAAGCAAAACTAGTAAGTTGTACATCATATTAGACTACACTAACTCGGAATGTTTGAACTTGCTGCACTCAACCATCTTCGTAGAAAAGCGACTGATTCCTAGATCCAAACTAGCTTATTTCACACAGTACAGTCATCGGCAATGAAGATGTTTGCTTTCTAAGCACACTACTTTAGAAATGAAGCAAAACTAGTAAGTTGTACATGTTGTTAGACTACACTAACAGGGAATGTTTCAACTTGCTGCACTCAACTATCTTCGTAGAAAAGCAACTGAGTCGGAGAACCGAACTAGCTTATTTCATAGAGTACATTGTAAGGCAATGAAGATGTTTGTTTTGTAAACAAACTGCCTTAAAATGAGGTGAATCTACTAAGTTGTAAATCTTATTAGATTACTCAAACAAGAAAAGATTGAAGTTGCTGCACTCAACGATCTTCGAAGAAAAGCAACTGATTCCTAGAACCGAACTAGCTTATTTCACACAGTACAGTGTTCGGCAATGAAGTTGTTTGTTTTCTAAAGAAACTACTTTAGAAATGAAGAGAAACTTCGAAGTTGTACATCTTGGTAGATTACACAAAAAGGGAAATTTGAAGTTGCTGCACTCAACCTTCTTAGTAGGAAAGCAAGTGATTCAAATAACCGAATTAGCTTATTTCACACAGTACAGTGTTAGGTAATGAACATGTTTGTTTTCTAAACAGACTACTTTAGAAATGAAATGAAACTAGTAAGTTGTACATGTTGTTAGATTACAGTAACAAGGAATGTTTGAACGTGCTTCACTCAACGACATTTGTAAAAAAGCAACTGATTCCTAGAACCTAACTAGCTTATTTTACACAATACAGTGTTCAGCAATGAAGATGTTTGTTTTCTAAACAAACTAATTTAGCAATGAGGCGAATCTACTACGTTGTACATCTTGTTAGAATACACTAAATAGGAATGTTTGAACTTGCTGCACTCAACCACCTTTGTAGAAAAGCAACTAATTCCGAGAACCGAACTAGCTTATTTCACACAATATAGTGTTCACAAATGAAGATGTTTGTTTTCTAAACAAAGAGATTTAGCAATGAAGCGAAACTAGTAATTTGTACATCTTGTTAGATTACACTAACTAGGTGTGTTTGAACTTGTGGCACTCAACCACTTTGGAGAAAAGCAACTGATTCCTAGAACCAAACTAGCTTATTTCACACAATACAGTGTTCAGCAATGAAGATGTTTGTTTTCTAAACAAACTACTTTTGAAATGAGGTGAATCTACTAAGTTGTACATCTTGTTAGGTTACACAAACAATGAAAGTTTGAAGTTGCTGCACTCAAACATCTTCATCGAAAAGTGACTGATTCCTAGAACCGAACTAGCTTATTTTACACAGTATATTGTTTGGCAATGAAGATGTTTGGTTTCTAAACAAACTACTTCAGAAATGAAGAGAAACTAGTAAGTTGTACATCTTTTTAGACTACACTAACTAAGAATGTTTGAATTTGCTGCATTCCACAATCTTTGTTGAAAAGCAACTGATTCCTAGAACCAATCTAGCTTATTTCATACAGTATAGTGTTAGGCAATGAAGATGTTTATTTTCTAAACAAACTACTTTAGAAATGAAGAGAAACTAGTAAGTTGTACATCTTCTTAGACTACACTAACTGGGAATGTTGGAACTTGCAGCACTGAACCATCATCGTAGAAAAGCAACTGATTCCTAGAACTGAAGTAGCTTATTTCACACAGTACAGTGTTAGACAATGAAGATGTTTATTTTCTAAAGAAACTACCTTAGAAATGAAGTGAAACTTCTAAGTTGTACATCTTATTAGATTACACAAACAAGGAAAGTTTGAAGTTGCTGCACTCAACCTTCTTAGTAGGAAAGTAAGTGATTCAAATAACCAAACTAGTTTATGTCACACAGTACAGTGTTAGGCAATGAAGATGTTTGTCTTCTAAACAAACTACTTTAGAAATGAAGTGAAACTAGTAAGTTGTATATCTTGTTAGATTACAGTAACTAGGAATGTTTGAACTTGTAGCACTCAACCACCTTTGTAGAAAACCAACTGATTCCTAGAACCGAACTAGCTTATTTCACACAGTACAGTGTTGGGCAATGAAGATGTTTGTTTTCTAAATAATCTACTTTAGAAATGAAGCGAAATGAGTAAGTTGTACATCTTGTTAGACTACACTAACTAAGAATGTTTGAACTCGCTGCACTCAACCATCTTAGTAGAAAAGCAACTGATTCCTAGAACCGAACAAGCTTATTTGACACAGGACATTGTTCAGCAATGAAGATGTTTGTTTTATAAACAAACTACTTCAGAAATGAAGTGAAACTAGTAAGTTGTACATCTTTTTAGAGTACGCTAACTAAGAATGTTTGAACTTGCTGCTCTCCACCATCTTTGTTGACAAGCAACTGATTCCTAGAACGGACGTAGCGTATTTCATACGGTATTGTGTTCGGCAATGAAGATGTTTGTTTTCTAAAGAAACTACTTTAGAAATGAAGGAAAACTTCTAAGTGGTACATCTTGTTAGATTACACAAACAAGGAAAGTTTGAATTTGCTGCACTCACTCTTCATCGTAGGAAAGCAAGTGATTCAAATAACCAAACTAGCTTATATCACACAGTACAGTGTTAGGAAATGAAGATGTTTGTTTTCTAAACAAACTACTTTAGAAATGAAGTGACACTAGTAAGTTGTATATCTTGTTAGATTGCAGTAACTAGGAATGTTTGAACTTGCTGCACTCAACCACCTTTGTAGAAAAGCAACTAATTCTAGAACCGAACTAGCTTATTTCACACAATACAGTTTTCGGCAATGAAGATCTTGGTTTTCTAAACAAAGAACTTTAGCAATGAAGCGAAACTAGTAAGTTGTACATCTTGTTAGATTACACTAACTAGGAATGTTTGAATTTGCTGCACTCAACGATCTTCGTGGAAAAGCAACTGATTCCTACAACCGAACTAGCTTATTTCATACAGTACACTGTTCAGCAATGGCGATGTTTGTTTTCTGAACAAACTCCTTTCGAAATCAAGTGAAACTGTTAAGTTGTACATCGTGTCAGACTACACTAACAGGGAATGTTTGAACTTGCTACACTCAACCATCTTTGTGAAAAAGCAACTGATTCCCTGAACCGAAATAGGTTATGTCATACAGTACAGAGTTAGGCAATGAAGATGTTTGTTTTCTAAACAAACTACTTTAGAAATGAAGCGAAACTACTAAGATGTGCATCTTTTTTTACTACACTAACTATGAGTGTTTGAAGTTCCTGCACTCAACCCTCTTCATAGGAAAGCAACTGATTCCTAGACCCGAACTAGCTTATTTCAAACAGTACAGTGTTCGGAAATGAAGATGTTTGTTTTCTAAACAAACTACTTTAGAAAGGAGACGAATATACTAAGATGTACATCTTGTTAGAATACACTGACTAGGAATGTTTGAACTCGCTGCACTCAACCAACCTTGTAGAAAAGCAACTGATTCCTAGTACCGAACTAGCTTATTTCACACAATACAGTGTTTGGCATTGAAGATGTTTGTTTTGTAAACAAACTACTTTAGAAATGAAGCCAAACTGGTAACTTGTACATCTTCTTAGATTACACCACCTAGGAATGTTTGAACTTGCTACACTCAACCATCTTTGTCGAAAAGCAACTGATTCCCTGAACGGAACTAGCTTATTTCATACAGTACAGTGTTCGGCAATGAAGATGCTTGTTTTCTAAACAAACTACTTTAGAAATGAGGCGAATATACTAAGTTGTGCAGCTTGTTAGATTACACAAACAAGGAAAGTTTGAAGATGCTGCACTCAACCATCTTCGAAGAAAAGCAACTGATTACTAGAACCGAACTAGCTTATTTCATACAGTACCGTGTTAGGCAATGAAGATGTTTGTTTTTAAAAAAACTACTTTAGAAATGAGGCGAATCTACTAACTTGTACATCTTGTTAGATTGCACAAACAAGGAAAGTTTGAATTTGCTGCACTCAACCATCTTCGTAGAAAAGCAACTGATTCCTGGAACCGAACTACCTTAGTTCATACAGTACAGTGTTCAGCAATGATGATGTTTGTTTTCTAAACAAACTCGTTTAGAAATGAAGTGAAACTGGTAAGTTGTACATCGTGTTGGACTACACTAACAGGGTATGTTTGAACTTTTTACACTCAATGATCTTCGTAGAAAAGCAACTGATTCCTAGAACCGAATGAGCTTATTTCACACAGTACAGTGTTAGGCAATGAAGATGTTTGTTTTCTAAAGAAACTTCTTTAGAAATGAAAAGAAACTTCTAAGTTGTACACCTTGTTAGATTCCACAAACAAGGAAAGCTTGAATTTGCTGCACTCAACATTCTTTGTAGGAAAGCAACTGATTCCTATAACCGAAGCAGCTTATTTCACAAAGTACAGTGTTAGGCAATGAAGATTTTTTTTTTTTTTTTTTTCTAAACAAACTAGTTTAGAAATGAAGCAAAACTAGTAAGTGGTACAACTCGTTAGACTCTAGTAACTAGTAACAGTTCAACTTGCTGCACTCAACAATTTTAGTAGAAAAGCAACTGATTCCTAGAACAGAAGTAGCTTATATCACACATTACAGTGTTCGGCAATGAAGATGTTTGTTTTCTGAACAAACTACTTTAGAAAGGAAGCGAAACTAGTAAGTTGTACATCTTGTTAGACTACAATAACTAGGAATGGTTGAACTTGCTGCACTCAACCATCTTTGTAGAAAAGCAACTGACTACTAGAAAAGATCTAGCTTATTTGACACAGTACTGTGTTCAGCAATGAAGATGTTTGTTTTCTAAAGCAAGTACTTTAGAAATGAAGCGAAACTAGTAAGTTTGACATCTTGTTAGATTACACTAACTAAGAATGTTTGAAGTTCCTGCACTCTACAATCTTCGTAGAAAAGCACCTGATTCCTAGAACCGAACTAGCTTATTTCATACAGTACAGTGTTAGGCAATGAAGATGTTTGTTTTTTAAACAAACTACTTTAGAAATGAGGCGAATCTACTAAGTTGTACTTTTTGGTAGATTATACAAACAAGGAAAGTTAGAAGTTGCTGAACTCAACAATCTTCGTAGAAAAGCAACTGATTCCTAGAACCGAACAAGCTTATTTCACACAATACAGTGTTCAGCAACGAATACGTTTGTTTCTTAAACAAACTGCTTTAGAAAGGAAGGGAAACTAGTAACTTGTACATCTTGTTACGTTACGCTAACTAGGAATGTTTGAACTTGCTTCACTCAACCATCTTCGTAGAAAATCAACTGATCCTAGAACCGAACTAGCTTATTTCATACAGTACAGTGTTAGGCAATGAAGATGTTTGTTTTCTAAAGAAACTATTTTAGAAATGAAGCGAAACTAGTAAGTTGTACATCTTTTTAGATTACACTAACCAGGAATGGTTAAACTTGCAGCACTCAACTATCTTCGGAGAAAAGCAACTGATTCCCACAACCGAAGTAACTTATTTCATACAGTACCATGTTCAGCAATGAAGATGTTTGTTTTCTAAACAAACTACTTTAGAAATGAAGTGAAACTACTAAATTGTATATCTTGTTAGCCTACACCAATTAAGAATGTTTGAACTTCCTGCACTCTACCATCATTGTAGAAAGCAACTGAATCCTAGAACCAAAGTAGCTTGTTTCACACAGTACAGTGTTCAGCCCTGAAGATGTTTGCTTTCTAAACAAACTCCTTGAGAAATGAAGTGAAACTGGTAAGTTTTACAACGTGTTAGAGTACACTAACTAAGAATGTTTGAACGTGCTGCACTCAACCACTTTCGTAGAAAAGCGACTGATTCCTAGAACTGAACTAGCTTATTTAATGAAGTACAGTGTTAGGCAAAGAAGATGTTTGTTTTCTAAACAAACTACTTTAGAAATGAAGCGAAACTAGGAAGTTGTACATTTTTAGATTACACTAACCAGGATTGTTTATACTTGCAGCACTCAAACATCTTCGTAGAAAAGCAACTGACTCCTACAACCGAAGTAGCTTATTTCACAAAGTACCGTGTTCAGAAATGAAGTTGTTTGTTTTCTAAACAAACTACTTTAGATATGAAGCGAAACTACTAAGTTGTAAATGTTGTTAGACTACACTAACTAAGAATGTTTGAAATTCCTGCACTCTACCATCTTTGTAGAAAAGCAACTGATTCCTAGAACCGAAATAGCTTGTTTCACACAGTACAGTGTTCGGCAATGAAAATGTTGGTTTTCTAAACGAACTCCTTTAGAAATGAAGCGAAACTGGTAAGTTTCACATGGTGTTAGAGTACACTAACAGGGAATGTTTGAAGTTGCTTCACTCAACCTACTTCGTAGGAAAGCAACTGATTCCTGGAACCGAACTATCTTGTTTCACACAGTACAGTGTTCGGCAATTAAGATGTTCGTTTTCTAAACAAACTGCTTTGGAGGTGAAGCAAAAGTCCTAAGTTTTACATCTTGTTAGACTACACTAACTAGGAATGGTTGAATTTGCTGCACTCAACCATCTCTGTAGAAAAGCAACTGATTCCTAGAACCGAAGTAGCTTATTTCATACAGTACAGTGTTAGGCAATTAAGATGTTTTTTTCTAAACAAAGTACTTTAGAAATGAGGCAAATGTACTAAGTTGTACATCTTTTTAGATTGCACTAACTAGAAATGTTTGAACTTGCAGAACTCAACCATCTTCGTAGAAAAGCAACTGATTCCTAGAACCAATCTAGCTTCTTTCAAACAGTGCAGTCTTCGGCAATGAAGATGTTTGTTTTCTAAACCAAGTACTTTGGAAATGAAGTGAAATTATTAAGTTGTACATCTTGTTAGATTACACTAACCAGGAATGTTTGAACTTGCTGCACTCAACCATCTTAGTAGAAAAGCAAGTGATTTCTAAAACCGAATTAGCTTATTTCATACAGTACAGCGTTAGGCATTGAAGATGTTTGTTTTCACAACAAACTACTTTAGAAATGAAGAGAAATGAGAAAGTTTTACATCTTGTTAGACTACACAAACAGGGAATGTTTGAACTTGCTGCACTCAACCATCTTCATAGAAAAGCAACTGATGCCTAGAACCGAACTAGCTTATTTCACACAGTATAGTGTTTGGCAATGAAGATGTTTGTTTTCTAAACAAACTACTTTACAAATGAAGCGAAACTAGTTAGTTGTACATCTTATTAGACTACACTAACAGGAAATGTTTAAACTTGCTGCACTCAACCATCTTCGTAGAAGAGCAACTGATTACTACAACCGAACTATCTTATTTCACACAGCACTGTGTTCGGCAATGAAGATGTTTGTTTCTAAAAAAAACTACTATACAAATGAAGCGAAACTAGTAAGTTGTACATCTTGTTAGACGACACTAACAGGGAATGTTTGAACTTGCTGCACTCAACCATATTCTTAGAAAAGCAACTGATTTCTACAACTGAACTAGCTTATTTCACACAGTACAGTGTTAGGCAATGAAGATATTTGTTTTCTAAACAAGCTGCTTTAGAAATGAGGAGAGTCTACTAAGCTGTACATCTTGTTAGATTACACAAACAAGGAAATTTTGTATTTGCTGCACTCAACCATCTTCGTACAAAAGCAACTGATTCCTGGAACCAAACTAGCTTATATCAAACAGTACAGTGTTCGGCAATGAAGATGTTTGTTTTCTAAGCACACTACTTTAGAAATGAAGCGAAACTAGTAAGTTATACATCTTGTTAGAGTACACTAACTCGGAATGTTTGAACTTGCTGCAACCAATCATCTTCGTAGAAAAGCAACTGATTCCTAGAACAAAACTAGCTTATTTCACACAGTACAGTATTTGGCAATGAAGATGTTTGTTTTCTGAACAAACTAGTTTAGAAATGAAGCGAAACTACAAAGTTATACATATTGTTATATTACACTAACTAAGAATATTTCAACTTGTTGCACTCAACCATCTTCGTAGAAAAGCTACTGATTCCTAGAACCAAACTAGCTTATTTCACACAGTACAGTGTTTGGGAATGAAGATGTTTGTTTTCTAAGCACAGTACTTTAGATATGAAGTGAAACTAGTAAGTTGTACATCTTGTTAGATCACACTAATTAGGAATGTTTGAACTTGCTGCGCTCAACCATCTTCGTAGAAAAGCAACTGATTCCTGAAACTGAACTAGCTTATTTCACCCAGTAAAGTGTTCGGCAATGAAGATGTTTGTTTTCTAAACAAACTACTTTAGAAATGAAGCGAAACTAATAAGTTTTACATCGTGTTAGACTACACTAACTAAGAATGTTTGAACTTGCTGCACTCAACCATCTTCGTAGAAAAGCTACTGATTCCTAGAACCGAACTAGCTTATATCAAACAATACAGTGTTCAGCAATGAAGATGTTTATTTTCTAAGCACACTACTTTAGAAATGAAGCAAAACTAGTAAGTTGTATATCTTGTTCGATCACACTAATTATGAATGTTTTTATTTGCTGCACTCAATAGTCTTCAAAGAAAAGCAACTGATTCCTAGAAACGAACTAGCTAATTTCACACAGTACAGTCTTCGGCAATGAACATGTTTGTTTTCTAAACAAACTACTTTAGAAATGAAGCAAAACTAGTAAGCTGTACATCTTAGACTACACTAACTAATAATGTTTGGACTTGCTGCACTAAACCATCCTCGTAGAAAAGCACCTGATTCGTGGAACCGAAGTACCTTATTTCACACAGTACACTGTTAGGCAATGAAGATCTTTGTCTTGTAAACAAACTGCTTTAGAAATGAACTGAAACTAGTAAGTTATACATCTTTTTCGAATACACTAACTAGGAATGTTTGAACTTGCTGCACTCAGTCTTCTTCATTGAAAAGCAAGTGATTCCTAGAAAAGAACTTGCTTATTTCACACAGTGCAGTGTTTGGTAATGAAGATGTTTGTTTTCTAAACAAACTACGTTAGAAATGATGGGAAACTAGTAAATTGTACATCTTGTTAGATTACACTAACAAGGAATGTTTGAACTTGCTGCACTTAAACATCTTTGTAGAAAAGCAACTGATTCCTGGAAGCGAACCAGCTTATTTCACACAGTACATTGTTTGGCAATGAAGATATTCATTTTCTAAACAAACTACTTTAGAAATGAAGTGAAACTAGTAAGTTGTATATCTTGTTAGACTACACTAACAGGGAATGTTTGAACTTGCTGTACTCATCAATCTTCATAGAAAAGCAACTTTTTCCTAGAAGCAAACTAGCTTATTTCACACAGCACAGTGTTCGGAAATGAAGATTTTTTTTTCTACTACACAAACAACCTTAGAAATGAAGCGAAACTAGCAAGTTGTACATTTTGTTAGACTACACTAACAGGGAATGTTTGAACTTGCTGCACTCAACCATCTTCGTAGAAAAGGAACTGATTCCTAGAACCAAACTAGCTTATTTCACACAGTACTCTATTCGGCAATGAAGATGTTTGTTTTCTAAAAAACTAGTTTAGAAATGAAGCGAAACTGATAAGTTTTACATCTTGTTGAACTGCACTGAATAAGACTGTTTGAACTTGCTGCACTCAACCATCTTCATAGAAACGCAATTGATTCCTAGAACCGAACTAGCTTATTTCACACAGTACAGTGTTCGGCAATGAAGATGTGTGTTTTCTAAACAAACCACTTTCGAAATGATGTGACTCAATTAAGTTGTACATCTTGTTAGACTACACAAACTAGGAAAGTTTGAAGTTGCTGCACGCAACCATCTTCGTTGAAAAGCAACTGATTCCTAGACCTGAACTAGCTTATTTCCACAGTACAATGTTTGGCAATGAAGATGTTTGTTTTCTAAACAAAGTACTTTAGAAATGAAGCAAAACTACTAAGTTGTACAAGTTGTTAGATTACACAAACAAGGAAAGTTTGAAATTGCTGTACTCAACCTTCTTCATAGGAAAGCAACTGATTCCTAGAATCGAACTAGCTTATTTCACACAGTACAGTCTTTGGCAAGGAAGATGTTTGTTTTCTAAACAAAGTACTTTAGAAATGAAGTGAAACTAGTAAGTTGTATATCTTGTTATATCACAGTAATTAGGAATGTTTGAACTTGCTGCACTCAACCATCTTCGTTGAAAAGAAACTGATTCCTACAACCGAGCTAGCTTATTTCACACGATACTGTGTTCGGCAATGAAGACTTTTGTTTTTTAAACAAACTACTTTAGAAATGAAACAAAACTAGTAAGTGTACATCTTGTTAGATTACAATAACTAAGAATGTTTGAACTTGCAGCACTCAACTATCTTCATAGAAAAGCAACTGATTCCTAGAACCGAACTAGCTTATTTCACACAGTACAGTGTTCGCCAATGAAGATGTTTGTTTTATACACAAACTACTTTAGAAATGAAGTGAAACTAGTAAGTTGTACATCTCATTAGAGTACACTAACTAGGAATGTTTGAACTTGCGGCACTCAACCATCTTGGTAGAAAAGCAACTAATTCTTAGAACCGAACTAGCTTATTTCATACAGTACAGTGTTAGGCAATGAAGATGTTTGTTTTCTAAACAAACTACTTTAGAAATGAATCAAAACTATTATGTTGTACATCTTGTTAGACTATACTAACTAGGAATATTTGAAGTTGCTGCACTCAACCTTCTTCTTAGGAAAGCAACTGATTCCTAGAACCAAACTAGCTTATTTCACACAGTACAGTGTTCAGAATGAAGATGTTTGTTTTCTAAACAAACTACTTTAGAAATGAAGCGAAACTACTAAGTGGTACATGTTGTTAGATTACACAAACAAGGAAAGTTTGAATTTGCTGCGCTCAACTTTCTTCATAGGAAAGCAACTAATTCCTAGAAACGAACTTGCGTATTTTAAACAGTACAGGGTTAGGCAATGAAGATATGTGTTTTCTAAACAAACTACTTTAGAAATGAAGCGAAACTAATAAGTTGTATATCTTGTTAGAGTACACTAACTAGGAATGTTTGAAATTGTCACACTCATCCATCTTCGTAGAAAAGCAACTGATTCCTAGAACCGAATAGCTTATTTCAAACGATACAGTGTTAGGAAATGAAGATGTCTGTTTTCTAAATAACCTACTTTAGAAATGAGGCGAATCTACTAAGTTGTACATCTTGTTAGATTACACAAACTAGGAAAGTTTGAAGTTGCTGCACTCAACCTTCTTCGTAGGAAAGCAACTGATTCCTTGAACCGTACGAGCTAATTTCACACAGTACAGTGTTTGGCAGTAAAGATGTTTGTTTTCTAAACAAACTACTTTAGAAATGAAGGGAAACTAGTAAGTTGTAAATCTTGTTAGAGTACACTAACTAGGAATATTTGAACTAGCTGCACTCAACCATCTTCGTAGAAAAGCAACTGATTTCTAGAACCGAACAACCTTATTTCACACAGTACAGTGTTAGGCAATGAAGCTGTTTCTTTTCTAAACAAACTACTTTAGAAATGAGGCGAATCGACAAAGTTGTACATCTTCTTAGATTACACAAACAAGGAAACGTTGAAGTTGCTGGACTCAACCTTCTTCGTAGGAAAGCAACTCATTCCTAGAACCGAACTAGCTTATTTCACACAGCAGTGTGTTTGACAATGAAAATGTTTTCTAAACAAACTACTTCAGAAATGAAGTGAAACTAGTAAGTTGTACTTCGTGTTAGACTGCATGAAGTAGGAATGTTTGAATTTGCTGCACTCAACAATCTTCGTAGAAAAGCAACTGATTCCCAGAACCGAACTAGCTTATTACACACAGTACAGTGTTCGAGAATGAAGATGTTTGTTTTCTAAACAAACTACTTTAGAAATGAAGTGAAACTAATAAGTTGTATATCTTCTTAGACTACACTAACTAGGAATGTTCAAAATTGTCGCACTCAACCATCTTCATAGAAAAGCAACTGATTCCTAGAACCGAATAGCTTATTTCACACAATACAGTGTTAGGCAATGAAGATGTCTGTTTTCTAAACAACCTGTTTTAGAAATGAGGCGAATATACAAAGTTCTACATCTTGTTAGATTACACAAACAAGGAAAGTTTGAAGTTGCTGCACTGAACATTCTTCGTAGGAAAGCAACTGATTCCTAGAACCGTACTAGCTTATTTCACACAGTACAGTGTTCAGCAATGAAAACGGTTGTTTTCAAAAGAAACTATTTAGAAATGAAGCGAAACTATGAAGTGGTACATGTTCTTAGATTACACAAACAAGGAAAGTTTGAAGTTGCTGCACTCAACCTTCTTCATAGGAAAGAAACCGATTCCTAGAACCAAACTAGCTTATTTCAGACAGTACAGGGTTAGGCAATGAAGATGTTTGTTTTCTAAACAAACTACTTTAGAAATGAAGCGAAACTAGTATGATGTACATCTCCTTCGACTATACTAACTAGGAATGGTTGAACTTGCTAGAGTCAACCATCTTTGTGGAAAAGCAACTGATTCCTAGAACTGAACTAGCTAATTTCACACAGTACAGTGTTCAGCTATGAAGATGTTTGCTTTCTAAACAAAGTAGTTTAGAAAAAAAGTGAAATAAGTAAGTTGTACATCGTGTTAGCTTACATTAACTACGAATGGTAGAACTAGCTGCACGCAACCACCTTTGTAGAAAAGCAATTGATTCCTAGAACCGAACTAGCTTATTTCACTAATACAGTGTTAGGCAGTGAGGATGTTTGCTTTCTGTACAACCTACTTTAGAAATGATGTGAATCTACTAAGTTGTACACCTTCTTAGATTACACAATCAAGGAAAGTTTGAAGTTGCTGGACACAACCATCTTCTTAGAAAAGCATCTGATTCCTAGAACCGAACTAGCTTATTTCACACAGTACAATGTTCGGTAATGAAGATGTTTGTTTTCTACACAAACTACTTTAGAAATGAAGGGAAACTAGTAGGTTGTGCATCTTCTTAGACTACAGTAACTAGGAATGTTTGAACCTGCTGCACTCAACCATCTTCTCAGAAAAGCAAGTGTTTCCTAGAACCATACTAGGTTATTTCACACAGTACAGTGTTAGGCAATGAAGATGTTTGTTTTCGAAACAACCTACCTTAGAAATGAGGTGAATCTACCAAGTTGTACATCTTGTTAGATTACACAAACAAGGAAACTTTGAAGTTGCTGCACGCAACCATCTTCGTAGAAAAGCAACTGATTCCTAGAACCGATCTAGCTTATTTCACACAGTACAGTGTTCAGCAATGAAGATGTTTGTTTTCTAAAGAAAGTACTTAAGAAGTGAATCGAAATTACTAAGGTGTACATGTTGTTAGATTACACAAACAAGGAAAGTTTGAAGTTGCTGGACTCAACTTTCTTTGGAGGAAAGCAACTGATTAATACAACCGAACTAGCTTATTTCAAGCAGCACAGTGTTAGGCAATGAAGATGTTCATTTTATAAACAAACTACTTTAGAAATGAAGCGAAATTAGTAAGTTGTACATCTTGTTATATTACCCTAACAGGGAATGTTTGAACTTCCTGAACTCAACCATCTTCGTAGAAAAGCAACTGATTCCTAGAACTGAACTAGCTTTATTCACACAGTACAGTGTTCAGCAATGAAGATATTTGTTTTCTAAACAAATTACTTTAGAAATGAAGCGAAACTAGTAAGTTGTACATCTTGTTAGACTACACTAACTAGGAACGTTTGAAATTTCTGCACTCAACCATATTCGTAGAAAAGCAACTGATTCCTAGCACCGAACTAGCCTTTTTCATACAATACAGTGTACAGCAATGAAGACGTTCCTTTTCTGAACAAACTACTTGAGAAATGAAGAGAAAGTGGTAAGTTGTACATCTTGTTAGACTACACTAACTAGGAATGTTTGAACTTACAGCACTCAACCATCTTCGTAGAAAAGCAACTGATTCCTAGATTCGAACTAGCTTATTTCACACAGTACAGTGTTCAGCAATGAAGATATTTGTTTTCTGAACAAATTATTTTAGAAATGAAGTGAAGCTAGTAAGTTGTACATCTTGTTCGATTACATTAACTAGGAATGTTTGAACTTGCTGCACTCAACCATCTTCTTAGAAAAGCAACTGATTCCTAGAACTGAACTAGCTTATTTCATACAGTACAGTGTTCGGCAATGAAGATATTTGTTTTCTGGACAAACTACTTTAGAACTGAAGGGAAAGTAGTACGTTCTACATCTTGTTAGCCTAAACTAACTAGGAATGTTTGAACTAGCTGCACTCAACCATCTTCATAGAAAAGCAACTGTTTTCTAGAACCGAACTACCTTATTTCACACAATACAGTGTTAGGCAATGAATATGTTTCTTTTCTAAACAAACTACTTTAGAAATGTGGCGATTGTACAAAGTTGTACATCTTCTTAGATTACACAAACAAGGAAAGTTTGAAGTTGCTGCACTCAACCTTCTTCGTAGGAAAGCAACTCATTCCTAGAACCGAACGAGTTATTTCACACAGCACAGTGTTCTGCAATGAAAATGTTTGTTTTCTAAAAAAACGACTTTAGAAATGAAGCGAAACTACTATGTTGTACATCTTATTAGACTACACTAACTAGGAATGATTGAACTTGCTGCACACAACCATCTTCGTAGAAAAGCAACTGATTCCTAGAACCGAAGTAGCTTATTTCACACAGTACAGTGTTCCGCAATGAAGATGTTTGTTTTCTGAACGAACTACTTCAGAAATGAAGCGAAACTAGTAAGTTGTACTTCTTGTTAGACTGCATGAACTAGGAATGTTCGAACTTGCGGCACTCAACCATCTACGTAGAAAAGCAACTGATCCCAGAAACAAACTAGCTTATTTCACACAGTACAGTATTCGACAATGAAGATGTTTGTTTTCTAAACAAACTACTTTAGAAATGTCAGCGAAACTTATAAGTTGTAAATCTTGTTAGACTACAATAACTAGGAATGTTTGAAATTGTCGCACTCAACCATCTTCATAGAAAAGCAAGTAATTCCTAGAACGGAATAGCTTATTTCACATAGTACATTGTTTGGAAATGAAGATGTCTGTTTTCTAAACAACCTACTTTAGAAATCAGGCGAATCTACTAAGTTGTACATCTTGTTAGATTACACAAACAAGGAAAGTTTGAAGTTGCTGCACTCAACCTTCTTCGTGGGAAAGCAACTGATTCGTAGAACCATACATGCTTATTTCACACAGTACAGTGTTCAGCAATGAAAATGTTTGTTTTCGAAAGAAACTACTTTACAAAAGAAGCGAAACTACTAAGTGGTACATGTTGTTAGATTACACAAACAAGGAAAGTTTGAAGTTGCTGCACTCAACCTTCTTCATAGGAAAGCAACAGATTCCTAGAACTGAACTAGCTTATTTAAGACAGTACAGGGTTAGGCAATGAAGATGTTTTTTTTCTAAACAAACTATTTAGAAATGAAGCAAAACTAGTATGGTGTACATCTCCTTCGACTACGCTTACTAGGAATGGCTGAACTTGCTGGACTCAACCATCTTCTTGGAAAAGCAACTGATTCCTAGAACCACACTAGCTTATTTCACACAATACAGTGTTCGGCAATGAAGATGTTTCTTTTCTAAACAAAGTACTTTACAAATTAAGTGAAACAAGTAAGTTGTACATCGTGTTAGCTTACATAAACTAGGAATGTTTGAACTTGCTGCACTCAACCACCTTTGTAGAAAAGCAATTGATTCCTAGAACCGAACTAGCTTATTTCACAAATACAGTGTTAGGCAATGAGGAAGTTTGCTTTCTATACAACTTACTTTAGAAATTATGTGAATCTACTAAGTTGAACTTGTTCTTAGATTACACAAACAAGTAAAGTTTGAAATTGCTGCATGCAACCATCTTCCTAGAATAGCAACTGATTCCTAGAACCGAACTAGCTTATTTCACACAGTACAGTGTTTGGCAATGAAGATGTTTGTTTTCTAAAGAAACTACTTTAGAAATGAAGTGAAACTACTATGTTGTACATAATGTTAGATTACATAAACAAGGAAAGTTTGAAGTTGCTGCACTCAACTTTCTTCGTAGGAAACCAACTGATTCCTAGAACTGAACTGGCTTATTTCACATAGTACAGTGTTCGGCAATGAATATGTTTGTTCTCAAAACAAACTACTTTAGAAATGAAGTGAAACTAGTAAGTTGTAAATCTTGTCAGACAACACTAACAGAGGATGTTTTAACTTGCTGCACTCAACAATCTTCTTAGAAAAGCAACTGATTCATAGAACCGAACTAGCTTATTTTACACACTATAGTGTTCGGCAATGAAGATGTTTGTTTTCTAAACAAACTACTTTAGAATTGAAGGGAAACTGGTTAGTTGTATATCATGTTAGAATACACTAACAGGGAATGTTTAAACTTGCTGCACTCCACCATCATAGTAGAAAAGCAACTGATTCCTAGAACCGAACTAGCTTATTTCACACAGTACACTGTTCGGCAATGAAGATGTTTGTTTTCTAAATAAACAACTTTAGAAATGAAGGAAAACTAGTAGGTTGTACATCTTGTTAGACTACACTAACTAGGAATGTTTGAACCTGCTGCACTCAACCATCTTCTCAGAAAAGCAAGTGTTTCCTAGAACCAAACTAGCTTATTTCACACAGTACATTGTGAGGCAAAGAAGATGTTTGTTTTCTAAACAACCTACTTTAGAAATGAGGTGAATCTACCAAATTGTACATCTTGTTAGATTACACAAACAAGGAAAATTTGAATTTGCTGCACGCAACCATCATTGTAGAAAAGCAACTGATTCGTAGAAACGATCTAGCTTATATCACACAGTACAGTGTTCAGCAATGAAGTTGTTTGTTTTCTAAAGAAAGTACTGAAGAAATGAAGCGAAATTTCTAAGTTGTAAATGTTGTTAGATTACACAAACAAGGAAAGTTTGAGGTTGCTGCACTCAATCTTCTTTGGAGGAAAGCAACTGATTCCTACAACCAAACGAGCTTGTTTCACACAGCACAGTGTTCAGCAATGAAGATGTTCATTTTCTAAACAAACTTCTTTAGAAATGAAGTGAAATTAGTAAGTTGTAACTCTTGTTATATTACACTAAGAGGCAATGTTTGAACTTGCTGCAGTCAATCATCTTCGTAGAAAAGCAACTGATTCCTAGAACTGAACTAGCTTATTTCACACAGTACAGTGTTCTGCAATGAAGATGTTTGTTTTCTAAACAAACTACTTTAGAAATGAAGCAACACTAGTAAGTTGTACATCTTGTTAGACTACATCAACTAAGAATGTTTGAACTTTCTGCACTCAACCATCTTCGTAGAAAAACAACTGATTCCTAGCACCAAACTAGCCTTTTTCACACAATACAGTATTTGGCATGAAGATGTTCTTTTTAGAACAAACTACTTTAGAAATGTAGAGAAACTGGTAAGTTGTACATCTTGTTAGACTACACTAACTAGGAATGTTTGAACTTGCAGCACTCAACCATCTTCGTAGAAAAGCAACTGATTCCTAGCACCGAACTAGCTCATTTCACACAGTACAGTGTTCGGCAATGAAGATGTTTGTTTTCTGAACAAACTACTTTAGGAATGAAGCGAAACTAGTAAGTTCAACATCTTGTTCGATTACATCAACTAGGAATGTTTGAACTTGCTTCACTCAACCATCTTCGTAGAAAAGCAACTGTTTCCTAGAACTGAACTAGGTTATTTCATACAGTACATTGTTTGGCAATGAAGATGTTTGTTTTCTTAACAAACTACTTTAGAAATGAGGCGAATCTACTAAGTTGTACATCTTATTAGATTATACAAACAAGGAAAGTTTGAAGTTGCTGCACTCAACCATCTTCGTCAAAAAGCAACTGATTCCTAGAATCGAACTAGCTAATTTCACACAGTACAGTGTTAGGCAATGAAGATGTTTGTTTTCTAAAAAACTACTTTAGAAATGAAGCCAAATTAGTAAGTTGTAGATCTTGTTACATTACAGAAACAGAGAATGTTTGAACTTGCTGCACTCAACCATCTTTGTAGAAAAGCAACAGATTCCTAGAACTGACACTAGCTTATTTCACACAGTACAGTGTTTGGGAAGGAAGATTTTTTTTCTAAACAAACTACTTTAGAAATGAAGTGAAATTAGTAAGTTGTACATCTTGTTATATTACACTAACAGGGAATGTTTGAACTTGCTGCACTCAACCATCATTGTAGAAAAGCAACTGATTCCTAGAACTGAACTAGCTTATTTCACACAGTACAGTGTTCAGCAATGAAGATGTTTGTTTTTAAACAAACTACTTTAGAAATGAAGTGAAACTAGTAAATTGTACATCTTGTTAGACAACACTAACAGAGAATGTTTTAACTTGCTGCACTGAACCATCTTCGTAGGAAAGCAACTGATTCCTAGAACCGAACTAGCTTATTTCACACAGTACACTGTTCGCCAATGAAGATGTTTGTTTTCTAAACAATCTACTTTAGAAATGAAGGGAAACTAGTAAATTGTACATCTTGTTAGACTACACTAAAAGGAATGTTTGAACTTGCTGCACTCAACCATCTTTGTAGAAAAGCAACTGATTCCTAGAACCGAACTAGCTTATTTCACACAGTACAGTGTTCAGCAATGAAGATGTTTGTTTTTGAAACAAACTATTTAGAAATGAAGGGAAACTAGTAGGTTGTACATCTTGTTAGACTACACTAACTAGGAATGTTTGAACCTGCTGCCCTCAACCATCTTTGTAGAAAAGCAACTGATTCCTAGAACCGTACTAGCTTATTTCACACAGTACAGTGTTCAGCAATGAACACGGTTGTTTTCGAAAGAAACTATTTAGAAATGAAGCGAAACTACAAAGTGGTACATGTTCTTAGATTACACAAACAAGGAAAGTTTGAAGTTGCTGCACTCAACCTTCTTCATAGGAAAGCAACTGATTCCTAGAACCAAACTAGCTTATTTCACAGTACAGGGTTAGGCAATGAAGATGTTTGTTTTCTAAACAACCTACTTTAGAAATTAGGTGAAACTACCAAGTTGTACACCTTGTTAGATTACACAAACAAGGAAAGTTTGAAGTTGCTGCATGCAACTATCTTTGTAGAAAAGCAACTGATTTCTAGATCCGATCTACCTTATTTCACCCAGTACAGTGTTAGGCAATGAAGATGTTTGTTTTCTAAACAAACTACTTTATAAATGAAGCAAAATTAGTAAATTGTACATCTTGTTATATTACACTAAAGGTGATGTTTGAACTTGCTGCACTCAACCATCCTGGTAGTAAAGCAACTGATTCCTAGAACCAAACTAGCTTATTTCACACAGTACAGTGTTCGGCAATGAAGATGTTTGTTTTCTAAACAAACTACTTTAGAAATGAAGTGAAACTAGTAAGTTGTACATCTTGTTAGACTACACTAACTAGGAATGTTTGAACTTTCTGCACTCAACATTCTTCGTAGAAAAGCAACTGATTATTAGAACCAAACTAGCTTATTTCACACAGTACAGTGTTCAGGAATGAAGATGTTTGTTTTCTAAACAAACTATGTTAGAAATGAAGCGAAACTAGTAAGTTGTACATCTTGTTAGACTACACTAACTAGGAATGTTTGAACTTGCTGCAAACACCCATCTTCGTAGAAAAGCAACTGATACCTAGAACCGAACTAGCTTCTTTCATAGAGTACAGTGTTAGACAATGAAGATATTTGTTTACTAAACAAACTACTTCAGAAATGAAGCGAAACTAGTAAGTTGTACATGTTGTTAGACTACCCGTTCTAAGAATGTTTGAACTTGCTGCACTCAACCATCTTTGGAGAAAAGCAACTGATACTTAAAACCAAACTAGATTATTTCATACAGTACACTGTTAGACAATGAAGATGTTTGTTTTCTAAAGAAACTACTTTAGAAATGAAGTGAAACTAATAAGTTGTACATCTTGTTTGACTACACTAACTCGGAATGTTTGAACTTGCTGCACTCAACCATCTCCGTAGAAAAGCAACTGATTCCTAGTACCGAAGTAGCTTATTTAATACAGTACAGTGTTAGGTAATGAAGATGTTTGTTTTTTAAAAAAACTACTTTAGAAATGAAGTGAAATTGGGAGGTTGCACATCTTGTTAGACTACACCAAATAGGAATTGTTGAACTTGCTGCACTCAACCATCTTCGTAGAAAAGCAACTGAATCCTAGAACCGAACTAGCTTATTTCGCACAGTACATGTTTCAGTAATGAAGATGTTTGTTTTCTAAACAAAGTACTTTAGAAATTAAGTTAAACTAATAAGTTGTAAATCTTGTTAGATCACACTAATTAGGAATGTTTGAACTTGCTTCACTCAACCATCTTCGTAGAAAATCAACTGATTTCTGGGACCGAACTATCTTATTTAATTCAGTACAGTGTTCGGCAATGAAGATGTTTGTTTTCTAAACAAACTACTTTAGAAATGAAGTGAAAGTAGTAAGTTTTACATCTTGTTAGATTACATTAACTTGGAATGTTTGAACTTGTTGCACTCAACCACCTTTGTAGAAAAGCAACTGATTCCTAAAACCAAACTAGCTTATTTCACACAATACAGTGTTCGGCAATGAAGATGTTTGTTTTCCACACAAACTACTTTAGAAATTAAGCCAAACTAGTAAATTGTACATCTTGTTATATTACACTAACTAGGAATGTTTTATGTTGCTGCACTCAATCATCTTCGTAGAAAAGCAACTGATTTCTAGTACTGAACAAGCTTATTTCACACAATACAGTGTTCGGATATGAAGATGTTTGTTTTTGAAACATACTACTTTACAAATGAAGCGAAACTGGTAAGTTGTACATCTTGTTAGATTACACTAACAAGGAATATTTGAACTTGCTGCATTCAACCATCTTCGTAGAAAAGCAACTGATTCCTAGAAGCGAACTAGCTTATTTCACACAGTACAGTGTTGGGCAATGAAGATGTTTGTTTTCTAAACAAACTACTTTATTATTTTTTAATTATTATTTTTATTGACTTTTAATATTACATTCCAAAGAAACCCCACCTTATATTTCCCTCCCATCCTCCATTCCACTTTAGAACTCCAGTCTCCATCATATCCCATTCCTCTCTCCATTATTCTCTCTCCTAATTTGATGACATCATCTTTCTCTTCTATTTTGAGGGTCTTGCAAAGGTATTGCTAGGCACTACAATATCATGGATATCGAGGCCAATTTCTGTCTGGGCAGTTGTGTTGTAAGAGGTCATATCCTTCCTTTGGCCTTTCCATTCTATCCGCCCCCTCTTCCGCAATGGTCCCTGAGCCATTGGAGTGGGTGACAGAGGTGTTTCAGTGCTAGGCACTCCTCCATCCCTTCTTCTCAGCACTATGTTGCCTTTTGGGTCATCCCAGTGGTCATCACCATCTGAAAAGGGAAGCTTCTCTAGCCAGAAGTGAGAGTAGCATTAATATGTGAAAATGAACCAGGGCAGCTTGGTGGGAATAATATATACATTTAGTCAGACATGAGCAGGCTTATACCCCCAAGGCTCATGACCTCACCTACCATAGACTTTTACTTAGGTTTTTCAGTACCAGGTATGTATTCCCTCCTGTAGAGAGGGCCTTCTGTCCAATTATGGAGCGGTTTGTTACCCCAAGAGTAGACATGCCATTTTTGCACCTGTTCAGTCATTGGGCCTGTCTGGCCAAGCTTGAATATTCAGCATCCACTGTTTTCACTGTTGATGGCTTCTGTCTCCCATATGCTGCGTGCAGTGCAGCTTTTTCCAGCTTTCAGTTGGCTGGTCTACAGGGAGAAGGTTTTCTGCTCAGAACCAGCTTGCTTTCTCAGTGACCTTGCCTCTCAGGCATGAGATGTCTTCAGCAATAGGGTTCCTACTATCTGTTTCTCTAGGGAAACCAAGGGCTTTGGCAAAAGCCTTAATGTTTTGGAGGCTACTGGGACCTCCTTGGCCAACAACTCAATGAAAAGTATTCCATCCCAGGTACTGAAAATTTTCTAGTAACAGTCTACATCTTCTAGACGTGCCCTTATTCAAAAAAGTAATTTTACATATATCTTATTGATAATATCTTGAGTTTAGATTGACCCTCCCCCTGCCCTATTTGTATGCATTCTCGACCCATGGCCTCGCTTAGGCCATTCCACTCCCTGTACTCAGTTCTTCTACTTACGTACGTGCATTACCATACACTTAAGTCCTGCCCTTTCTTCCCTCCTTTATAGCCTTTTACCCACTTACTGGTTTCTGGTACCTATTATTGGTTCCAGTTCACACACAAGTCTATACATTGGTAGCTAGGATCCACATATGAGAGAGAACATGTGACTTTTGGCTTTCTGAGCCTGGGTTACCTCACTAAGTATAATCCTTTCCAGATCCATCCATTTCCCTGCAAATTTCATAATTTCATTTTTCTTTACAGCTGAATAGAACTTCATTGTGTAAATGTACCACATCTTTATTATCCACTCATCTGTGGAGGGACATCTAGGCTGTTTCCATTTCCTAGCTATTGTGAATAGAGCAGCAATAAACATGGTTTTGCAAGTATCTCTAAGGTAGTGAGAAGAGTCCTCTGGATATATGACTAGGAGTGCTATAGCTGGATCATATGGTAAATCTATTTCTAGCTGTCTCAAGAACCTCCACACTGATTTCCACAATGGCTGGACCAGCTTACATTCCCACCAACAGTGTAGAAGTGTTCCTGTTTTCCCCATCCACGCCAACACTTATTGTCCTATGTTTTCTTGATGGCAGCCATTCTGACAGGAGTGAAATGGAATCTCAAAGTGGTTTTAATTTGCATTTCCCTGATGGATAAGGATGTAGAACATTTTTTAGATGTTTATATGCCATCTGTATTTCATCTTCCGTGAAGTCTTTATTTAGTTCCATACCCCATTTTTTAACTGGGTTGTTTGAATTCTTATTATTCTGTTTTTTTGAGTTCTTTGTATATTGTGGATATTAATCCTCTGTCAGATGTATAACTGGCAAAGACTTTCTCCCATTCTGTAGGTTGTCTTTTTGCTCTATTCACAACGTCCTTTGCTGTACAAAAGCTTTGTAATTTCATAAGGTCCCAGTGGTTGATTAGTGGTTTTGTTCTCTGAGCAATTGGAGTTATATTCAGAAAGTCCTTGCCTATTCCAATATGTTGAAGAGTTTCCCCTACTTTTTCCTCTAGCAGTTTCAGAGTTTCAGGTCTGATATTAAGGTCCCTTATCCATTTGGACTTGACTCTTGTGCAAGGAGAGAGGCAAGGATCTGTGTTTATCCTTTTATATACCGATGTCCAATTTTCCCAGCACCACTTGTTAAAGAGGCTATCTTTTCTCCAATGAATATTTTTGGCATTATTGTCAAAAATCAGGTAGCTGTAGCTGCCTGGATTAACATTTGGGTCTTCTATTCTGTTCCATTGATCTACCTGTCTGTCCTTGTGCCAGTACCATGCTGTTTTTGTTACTATGGCTTTGTAGTATAACTTAAAATCAGGTATGGTTATACCACCTGCCTGATTTTTGTTATGCAAAATTGTTTTCGCTATTCAAGGTTTTTTGTGTTTCCAGATGAATTTTAGTATTTTTTTTCTATTTCTGTGAAGAATGCTATTGGGATTTTAATGGGGATCGCATTAAATGTGTAGATAGCTTTTGGTAAGATTGACATTTTCACAATATTGATTCTTCCAATCCAGGAGCATGGAATGTCTTTCCATTTTCTTGTGTCTTCTGCAATTTGTCGCTCGAGTTTTTTAAAGTTCTCATTGTAGAGATCCTTCACTTCCTTGGTTAAGTTTATTCCAAGGTATTTTATTTTTTTGAGGCAATTATGAATGGGAGAGATTCCCTGATTTCATCCTCTGCATGTTTGTTGTTAGTGTATAGAAAAGCTACTGATTTCTGTGTGTTTATTTTGTATCCTGCTACATTGCTAGAAGTGTTTATCAGCTCTAACAGTTTGCTGGTAGAGTCTTTAGGGTCTGTTATGTATAGAATCATATCATCTGCAAATAATGATAATTTGACATCTTCCCTTCCGATTTGTATCCCCTTTATGAGTGTCTCTTGCCTTATTGCTATGACTAAGACTTCCAGTACTATATTAAATAATAGTGGGGAAAGTGGACACCCTTGTCTTGTTCCTAATTTAGAGGAAAAGCTTCAAGTTTTTCTCCATTTAGTATTATGTTGGCTGTAGTTTTGTCATAAATAGCTTTTATTATGTTGAGATATGTTCCTTCTATTCCAAGTTTCTGTAGTACTTTCACCATGAAGGGGTGTTGGATTTTGTCAAATGCCTGTTCTGCATCTATTGAGATGACCATGTGATTTTTGTCCTTCAGACCATTTATATGGTGTATTACATTTATGGATTTGTGTATGTTGAACCATCCCTGCATCTCTGGGATAAAGCCTACTTGGTCAGGGTGAATAAACTTTGTGATATATTCTTGTATTCTGTTTGCCAGTATTTTGTTGAGAATTTTTGCATCTATGTTCATGAGGGAGATTGGTCTATAATTTTCTTTTTTTTGATCTGTCTTTGTCCGGTTTGGGTATCAGGGTGATGCTGGCTTCATAGAAATATTTCGGTAGAATTTCTTCCTCTTCTATTTCATGGAAAAGTTTGAGAAGCATTGGTGTTAGATCTTCCAGGAATGTCTGGTAAAATTCAGCAGTGAATCCATCTGGGCCTGGACTTTTTTTAGTTGGGAGACGTTTTATGACTGCTTGGATCTCTGTGGTTGTTATAGGTCTATTTAAATGGTTTATCTCATCTTGATTTAATTTTGGTAGGTCATATAAATCAAGGAAATCATCCATTTCTTTCAGGTTTTCAAACTTAGAGGCATATATATTCTTAAAGTATGTCCATATGATTTTCTGAATTTCTTTGGTATCTGTTTTGATGTTGCCTTTTTCATCTCTATTTTTATCAATTTTTGTCTCTTCTCTCTTTCTTTTGGTCAGATTTGCTAAGGGTTTGTCAACCTTGTTAATCATTTCAGTGAATCAACTCTTTGTTTCATTGATTTTTTTGATTGTTTTTTTTGGCTTCCATTTCATTAATTTCTGCCCTAACCTTTATTATTTCTTCCCATCTACTCATTTTTGGTTTGCCTTGTTCTTCTCTTTCCAAGGCCTTAAGGTGAAGCATTAAATTGTTTAGTTGTGAACTCTCTAATTTCTTAATATAGGCACTTAGAGCTATAAATTTCCCTCGTAGGACTGCCTTCATTGTGTCCCAAAGGTTTTGGTATGTTGTATTCTCATCATCATTTGATTCTATGAATTTCTTGATTTCCTGTTTAATTTCTTCAATGACCCATACATCATTCAATAATGTACTGTTTAGTCTCCATGAATTTCTGTATGCTCTGTAGTTTTTCTTGTTGTTGATTTGCAGTTTAATCCCATTGTGGTCAGATAGCATACAAGGGATTATTTCAATTTTCCTGTATTTGTTAAGATTTGATTTGTGTCCTATCATATGGTCTATTTTAGAGAATGTCCCATGTGCCACTGAGAAGAATGTATATTCTGCAGTATTTGGATGGAATGTTCTGTATATATCTGTTAGGTCCATTTGTTCCATGATATCATTTAATGCAGATGTCTCTCTGTTTATTTTTTGTTGGGTAGACCTGTCAAGTGATGAGAGCGGGGTATTGAAGTCACCCACTACTATTGTGTTAGGTGTTATCTCTGACCTTAAGTCCAATAGTGTTTGTTTGATGTAATTGGGGGCCCCCGTGTTGGGAGCATAAATGTTTAGGATTGTGATATCCTCCTGTTGGAGTGTTCCTTTAATCAATATAAAGTGACCTGCTTTATTTCTCCTCACTAATGTTTGTTTGAAGTCTATCCTGTCAGAAATTAGGATGGCAACCCCTGCTTGTTTTCTAGGTCCATTTGCTTGAAATATCTTTTTCCAACCTTCAACCCTAAGAATGTTTATATCTTTTCATCGGAGGTGAGTTTCCTGGAGGCAACAGATGGTAGGATCCTGCTTTTTAATCCAGTCTGCAAGTCTATGTCTTTTGGCTGGGGCATTGAGGCCATTGATATTAAGAGTTATTATTGAAAGATATGCATTTGATCTGTCCATTTTTCTTGTTTTGTACTTCTTCCTCGTTTTCGTTTTACTCACTTGTTCTAACTGTTGAGTATGATTTCTTTTTTCCTATTTCCTGCTGTGTGTGTTTTGCTTTTTCTTCAGCATGAATGATTCCTGAAAGAATTTTCTGTAGAGCTGGTTTAGTTGCCATAAATTCCTTTAGCCTGTCTTTGTTGTGGAATGTCCTTATTTCTCCATCAATTTGGATAGAAAGCTTTGCAGGATAAAGTAATCTTGGTTGACCGTTTTTATCTTTCAGAACTTGGAATACATCACTCCAGGCCCTTCTGACTTTTAAGGTTTGTGTTGAGTAATCTGCTGTGACCCTGATGGATTTCCCCTTAAATGTCATTTGCTTTTTCTCTCTAACTGCTTTCAATATATTTTCTTTGGTTTGCGTATTTAGTAGTTTAATTATAACATGGCGAGAAGAGGATCTTTCTAGGTTTTGTCTGTTTGGTGTTCTAAATGCTTCTTCTATCAGCATTGGCATTTCTTTCCCAATTTGGGGAAAATTTTCTTCTATGATTTTGTGGAAAACACCTACTAAGCCTCTGGATTGAAATTCTTCCCCTTCTGCTATACCTTGAATTCTTACGTTTGATCTTTTCATAGTGTCCCGCATGTCTTGGAGTTCCCATTCATACCTTTCTATTAGCTTGTCTTTCTCTTTGTTGGACTGTGATGGGTCTGCCATCTGGTCTTCTAGTTTAGATATTCTGTCCTCTCCTTCATCCATTCTACTAGTGAGACTTTCCACAGAGTTTTTTATTTCACTGACTGTGTCCTTCAGGGCTAGGATTTCAGCCTGGTTTTTCTTCAGTAGTTCTATTTCCTTATTCATGTCCTCTAATGACCTTTTTATTTCATTAAACTGTTTCTCTGTAATCTCCTTCAACAGTTTGTTTTCTTCTCTAATTCCTTTGTTTTCTTCTTGGATTGCTTTAATTTCTTCTTTCATTTCTTTGAGCATAGATATCATCATTCCTTTGAAATCTTTGTCAGGAATTTCATCTAAAACAGTCTCATTGGTGAACCATTCTGATGGATTTGTAATTTTTGGTGGGATTGCATTGTCTTGATTCTTTGTGTTTCTTGTATTATAATGTAGTGACTTATGCATCCTGGATTGATTTGATGCTTAGGTTTCCTATTTATCTTCAGTGTTCTTAGGTGTTGTGATCCACCTTTATATAAATTCAGGATATGAGTTTAAGGTGTCAAGTGTAGCACTTGTACCTAAGTAGAAGTACTCCTAGCTGTTGAGTTTGCTTGTTAAGCAAGTATTGTAGTGGACTGGTGGAACAATTTAGAGGCAAGTTCTAAACTTCAACAGAGCAAAATACACATTCAATTAACATGAGCACAGAGTATACAAGTGTGAGAATTGAGACCAACAGTCCTATAGTGTCAAAATCCCTAAGGGCATGTGATGGTCCACACCCTTAGTCCTGTCAGCTTGGGAATCAGACCCTGTCCTCAATAATAACTGAAGAAAAGATAAAGGCCCTTTAAATCTATAAGAACTACAGATAGCAATATTCAACCCCTCATATTCAGCTTATTTGAAAATGGTAAAGCCACCCACAAATAGGTAATACATACCCTGCCTTGACCTGGAAAGAGTGGTTAGCACTTCCAATGCAGGCCTTTGTTATCTTTTGGTGTGGCTTTTAAATTCACAAATGCTGGGTACGCACCTCGTTCCCTGAGCTGTGGAGCTTCGGTCAGGTATGCTGTGTCCGGTGTTGGTGATGTGGATCAGATCTGCCCCTAGTTGTTGCTTGATTCTACCAGTTCCCTGGAGAACTGATGGTTGGGGGATGGGCGAGTTCAGGAAGCCTGCAGCAGCTCACAGTGTGTGTCTCTTTCAGTAGCTCTGCAGATTTTTCTTTGATTTCTGGGCTCTGTGAGGAGACTGATGTGGTTGAAAAGTAACTTTTTTGTTTGTTTGTTTGTTTGTTTGTTTGGGCGGTGTTTGCAGTGGAAGATAAGCGGTGCTTAGCTGATCTGGGTGGCAGCTTTGAACCGAGAGTTGCAGCCCTGGCGCAGATCCGCTGGGAGGCCACTGAGTGAAGCGGAGTTGCTGGGGTGCCCTCAGCATGGAGCAGAGCCACTAGGAGGGGGCGGATGGGGAGACCATGGATGCGGAGCCCGCGGATGGGGAGCAAGCTACCGGGGATCGCACTCTCCACAGAGGGTTAATGGCTGTCTTCTGCTTTTCCACTATTTCCCAGAGAAAATATTCTGCTCTCTTCCTCAGAAGAGTGTAGTTTTTCTTGATTCCCACCCTGATCCGGTTTGGCATGGCTCCTATGCCACCACCTTACCCAGAAATCAGCTGGCAATTTTAAAATAAATATCTAAAAAACTACTTTAGAAATGAAGGGAAACTAGTAAGTTGTACAAATTGTTAGACTACACTAACTAGGCATGTTTGAACTTGCTGCACTCAACCACCTTCAGTGAAAAGCAACTGATTCCTAGAACCGATCTAGCTTATTTCATACAGTACAGTGTTCAGCAATGAAGATGTTTGTTTTCTAAACAAACTCCTTTAGAAATGAAGAGAAACCAGTACGTTGTACATCTTGTTAGACTACACTAACAGGGAATGTTTGAACTTGCTGCACTAAACCATCTTCATAGAAAAGCAACTGATTCCTAGAATCGAACTACCTTATTTCACACAATACAGTGTTCAGCAATGAAGATGTTTGTTTTCCACACAAACTAATTTAGAAATGAAGCGAAACTAGTAAGTTGTACATCTTGTTAGACTACACTAAAAGGGAATGTTTGAACTTGCTGCACTCAACCATCTTCGTAGAAAAGTAACTGATTCCCAGAACCGAACTAGCTTATTTCAAACACTACAGTGTTAGGAAATGAAGATGTTTGTTTTCTAAACAAACTACTTTAGAAATGAGGCGAGTCTACTAAATTGTACATCTTGTTAGATTACACAAACAAGGAAAGTTTGAAGTTGCTGCACTCAACTATCTTCATAGAAAAGCAACTGATTCCTAGAACCAAACTAGCTTATTTCACACAGTGCAGTGTTCGGCAAGGAAGATGTTTGTTTTCTAAACAAACTACTTTAGAAATAAAGCAAAATTATTAAATTGTACATCTCGTTAGACTATACTAACTAGGAAAGTTGAACTTGTTGGACTCAACCATCTTCGTAGAAAACCAACTGATTCCTAGAACGGAACTAGCTTATTTCACACAGTACAGTGTTCGGCAAGGAAGATTTTTGTATTCTAAACAAACTACTTTAGAAATGAAGCAAAACTAGTACGTTGTACATCTTGTTAGACTACACTAACAGGGAATGTCTGAACTGGCTGCACTCAACCATCTTAGTAGAAAAGCAACTGATTCCTAGAACTGAACTACCTTATTTCACACAGTACAGTATTCGGCAATGAAGATGTTTGTTTTTTAAACAAACTACTTTAGAAATGAAGCGAAACTAGTAAATTGTAAGTCTTGTTAGAATACACTAAATAAGAATGTTTGAACTTGCTGCACTCAACCATCTTCGTAGAAAAGCAACTGATTCCCAGAACCAAACTAGCTTATTTCATACAGTACAGTGTTAGGAAATGAAGATGTTTGTGTTCTAAACAAACTACTTTAGAAATGAGGTGAATCTACTAAGTCATACATCTTGTTAGATTACACTAACAAGGAAAGTTTGAAGTTGCTGCACTCAACCTAATTCGTAGGAAAGCAACTGATTCCAAGAAACGAACTAGCATATTTCACACAGTACAGTGTTCGCCAATGAAAATGTTTGTTTTGTAAAGAAACTACTTTAGAAATGAAGCAAAACTACTAAGTTGTACATGTTGTTAGATTACACAAACAAGAAAACTTTGAAGTTACTGCACTCAACCTTCTTCGTAGGAAAACAACTGATTCCTAGAACCGAACTAGCTTATTTCACACAGTACACTATTTGGCAAGGAAAATGTTTGTTTTCTAAACAGACTGCTTGAGAAATCAAGCGAAACTAGTAAGTTGTAGATCACATTAGACTATACTAACTAGGAATGGTTGAATTTGCTGGACTCAACCATCTTCGTAGAAAAGCAACTGATTCCTAGAACTGAACTAGCTTATTTCACACAGTACAGTGTTCAACAATGAAGATGTTTGTTTTCTAAACAAAGTACTTTAGAAATGAAGAGAAAGTAGTAAGTTGTACATCTTGTTAGATTACACTAACTAAGAATGTTTAAACTTGCTGGACTCAACCACCTTTGTAGAAAAGCAACTGATTCCTAGAACCGAAACAGCTTATTTCACACAGTACAGTGTTCGGCAATGAAGTTGTTTCTTTTCTAAAGAAACTACTTTGGAAATGAAGCGAAACTTGTAAGTTGTACATCTTGTTCCATTACACAAACAAGGAAAGTTTGAAGTTGCTGCACTCAACTGTCTGAGTAAGGAAGCCACTGAATCATATAAACAAACTATCTTATTTCACACAGTGCAGTGTTCGGCAATGAAGATGTTTGTTTTCTAAAGAAACTACTTTACAAATGAAGTGAAACTAGTAAGTCGTATATCCCGTTATACTATACTAATTAGGAATGGTTGAACTTGCTGCACTCAACCATCTTCGTAGAAAAGCAGCTGATTCCTAGAACCGAACTAGCTTATTTCACACAGTACAGTGTTCGGCAATGAAGATGTTTGTTTTCCACACAAACTACTTTAGAAATGAAGCGAAATTAGTAAGTTGTACCTCTTATTAGATTACATTAACTAGGAATATTTGAACTTGCTGCACTCTACCATCTTCATAGAAAAGCGACTGATTCCTAGAACCGAACTAGCTTATTTCACCCAATACAGTGTCCGGCAATGAAGGTGTTTGTTTTCTAAAGAAAGTACTTTAGAAATGAAGCGAAACTTCTAAGTTGTACATCTTGTTAGATTACATGAACAAGGAACATTTAAAGTTGCTGCACTCAACCATCTTCATAGAAAAGCAACTGATTCCTAGAACCGAACTAGGTTATTTCACACAATACAGTGTTTGGCAATGAAGATGTTTGTTTTCTGGACAAACTGCTTTAGAAATGAAGCAAAACTAATAAGTTTTACATCTTGTTAGACTACACTAACTCGGAATGCTTGACCTTGCTGCACTCAACCATATTGGTAGTAAAGCGACTGATTCCTAGAATTGAACTAGCTTATTTCACACAGTACAATCTTCGACAATGAAGATGTTTCTTTTCTAAGAAAACTACTTTAGAAATGAAGCGAAACTAGTAACTTGTACATCTTGTTAGACTACACTGACAGGGAATGTTTGAACTTGCTGCACATAACCATCTTTGTAGAAAAGCAACTGATTTCTAGAACCGAACTAGCTTATTTCACACAGTACAGTTTTTGGCAATGAAGATATTTGTTTTCTAAACAAACTACTTTAGAAATGATGCCAAATTAGTAATTGGTACATCTTGTTAGACTACACTAACAGGGAGTGTTTGAACTTGCTGCACTTAATCATCTTCGTCGAAAAGCAACTGATTCCTAGACCCCAACTAGCTTATTTCACACAGTACAGTGTTCGGCAATCAAGATGTTTCTTTTCTAAACAAACTATGTTAGAAATGAAGCAAAGCTAGTAAGTTGTGATTCCTGTTAGATTGCACTAACGAGGAATGTTTCAACTTGCTGCACTCAATTATCTCCGTAGAAAAGCAACTGATTCCTAGAACCGAACTACCTTATTTCACACAGTACAGTGTTCGCCAATGAAGATGTTTGTTTTCTAAATAAATTACATTAGAATTGAAGCAAAACTAGTAAGTTGTACATCTTGTCAGATCACACTAACTAGGATTGTTTGAATTTGCTGCACTCAACCATCTTCGTAGAAAAGGAACTGATTCCTAGAACCGAACTAGCTTATTTCACACAGTACAGTGTTCGGCAATGAAGATGTGTGTTTTCTAATCGAACTGCTTTAGGAATGAAGCGAAACTAGTAACTTGTACATCTTGTTAGATTACACTAAGAAGGAATGTTTGAACTTGCTTCACTCAACCATCTTCATAGAATTGCAACTGATTCCTAGAATTGAACTAGCTATTTTCACACAATACAGTGTTTGGTAATGAATATGTGTTGTTTTCTAAACAAACTACTTTAGAAATGAAGCAAAACTAGTAAGTTGTACATCTTGTTAGACTACACTAACAGGGAATGTTTGAACTTCCTGCACTCAACCATCTTTGTAGAAAAGCAACTGATTCCTAGAACCAAACTAGCTTATTTCACACAGTACAGTGTTTGGCAATGAAGATGTTTGTTTTCTAAACAAACTACTTTAGAAATGAAGCGAAACTTGTAAGTTGTACATCTTGTTAGACTACAGTAACTAAGGAATGTTTGAACTTGCTGCACTCAACCATCTTCGTTGAAAAGCAACAGATTCCTAGAACTGAACTAGCTTATTTCACACAGTACCGTGTTTGGCAATGAAGATGTTTGTTTTCAAACAAAGTACTTAAGAAATGAACTGAAACTAGTAAGTTGTACATCTTAAGATCACACTAACTAGGGATTGTTTGAACTTGCTGCACTCAACAATCTTAATCCAAGCTACTGATTCCTAGAACCGAACTACCTTATTTCACACAGTACAGTGTTTGGCAATGAAGACATTTGTTCACTAAACAAACTGCCTTAGAAAGGAAGCGAAACTAATAAGTTATACATCTTGTTAGAGTACACTAACTCGGATGTTTGAACTTGCTGCAGTCAACCATCTTCGTAGAAAGGAACTGATTCCTAGAACCGAACTAGCTTATTTCACACAGTACAGTGTTCGGCAATGAAGATGTGTGTTTTCTAATCGAACTGCTTTAGGAATGAAGCGAAACTAGTAAGTTGTACATCTTGTTAAATTACACTAAGAAGGAATGTTTGAATTTGCTTCACTCAACCATCTTCGTAGAATAGCAACTGATTCCTAGAATCGAACTAGCTTTTTTCACACAATACAATCTTCAGTAATGAAGAAGTTTGTTTTCTATACAAACTACTTTAGAAATGCAGCGAAACTAGTAAGTTGTACATCTTGTTAGACTACACTAACAGGGAATGTTTGAACTTCCTGCACTCAACGATCTTTGTAGAAAAGCAACTGATTCCTAGAACTGAAACTAGGAAATTTCACACAGTACAGTGTTTGGCATTGAAGATGTTTGTTTTCTAAACAAACTACTTTAGAAATGAAGCAAAACTTGTAAGTTGTACATCTTGTTAGAATACACTAACTCGGAATATTTGAACTTGCAGCACTCAACAATCTTCGTAGAAAAGCAACAGATTCCTAGAACCGAACTAACTTATTTCACACTGTATAGTGTTCACCAATGAAGATGTTTGTTTTCTAAACAAATTACGTTAGAATTGAAGCAAAACTAGTAAGTTGTGGTGGTTGTTAGACATGCACTAACAAGGAATGTTTGACTTGGGAGGCACTCAACCATCTTCGAGAAAAGCAACTGATTCCTGAGACTAACTAGCTTATTTCACACAGTACAGCCTTCAGTAATGAAGATGTTTGTTTTCAAAAAACAAAAACAAAAATGAAAAAAAAAACTAGTAAGTTGTACATCTTGTTAGATTACACTAACAAGGAATGTTTGAACTTGCTGCACTCAACCATCTTCGTAGAAAAGCAACTGATTCCTAGAATCAAACTAGCTTATTTCACACAGTACAATCTTCAGTAATGAAGATGTTTGTTTTCTATACAAACTACTTTAGAAATGCAGCGAAACTAGTAAGTTGTACATCTTGTTAGACTACACTAACAGGGAATGTTTGAACTTGCTGCACTCAACGATCTTCATAGAAAAGCAACTGATTCCTAGAACCGAACTAGGTTATTTCACACAGTACAGTGTTTGGCAATGAATATGTACGTTTTCTAAACAAAGTACTTTAGAAATGAAGCGAAATTTGTCAGTTGTACATCTTGTGAGCATACACTAACAGGGAATGGTTGAACTTGCTGCACTCTACCATCTTCGTAGAAAAGCAACTGATTCCTAGTACCGAACTAGCTTATTTCACACAGTACAGTGTTCGGCAATGAAGATGTGTGTTTTCTGATCGAACTACTTTAGAAATGAAGCGAAACTTGTAAGTTGTACATCTTGTTAGACTACAGTAAAAGGGAATGTTTGAACTTGCTGCACTCAACCATCTTCGTTGAAAAGGAAGTGATTCCTAGAACCGAACTAGCTTATTTCACACAGTACCGTGTTTGGCAATGAGGATGTTTGTTTTCTAAACAAAGTACTTAAGAAATGAACTGAAACTAGTAAGTTGTACATCTTAGCAGATCACACTAACTAGGATTGTTTGAACTTGCTGCACTCAACAATCTTCGTAGAAAAGCTACTGATTCCTAGAACCGAACTACCTTATTTCACACAGTACAGTGTTTGGCAATGAAGACATTTGTTCACTAAACAAACTGCCTTAGAAAGGAAGCGAAACTAATAAGTTATACATCTTGTTAGAGTACACTAACTCGGATGTTTGAACTTGCTGCAGTCAACCATCTTCGTAGAAAGGAACTGATTCCTAGAACCGAACTAGCTTATTTCACACAGTACAGTGTTCGGCAATGAAGATGTGTGTTTTCTAATCGAACTGCTTTAGGAATGAAGCAAAACTAGTAAGTTGTACATCTTGTTAAATTACACTAAGAAGGAATGTTTGAACTTGCTTCACTCAACCATCTTCGTAGAATAGCAACTGATTCCTAGAATCGAACTAGCTTTTTTCACACAATACAATCTTCAGTAATGAAGAAGTTTGTTTTCTATACAAACTACTTTAGAAATGCAGCGAAACTAGTAAGTTGTACATCTTGTTAGACTACACTAACAGGGAATGTTTGAACTTCCTGCACTCAACGATCTTTGTAGAAAAGCAACTGATTCCTCGAACCAAACTAGGAAATTTCACACAGTACAGTGTTTGGCATTGAAGATGTTTGTTTTCTAAACAAACTGCTTTAGAAATGAAGCGAAACTCCTAAGTTGTACATCTTGTTAGACTACACTAACTCAGAATGTTTGAACTTGCAGCACTCAAAAATCTTCGTAGAAAAGCAACAGATTCCGAGAACTGAAGTAGCTTATTTCACACTGTACAGTGTTTGCCAATGAAGATGTTTGTTTTCTAAACAAATTACGTTAGAATTAAAGTGAAACTAAGCTGGGTGTGGTGGTGCATGCCTTTAATCCAAGCACTTGGGAGGCAGAGGTAGGAGGATCGCTGAGAGTTCGAGGCCACCCTGAGACTACATAGTTAATTCCAGGTCAGCCTGGACCAGAGTGAGACCCTACCTCAAAAAACAAAAACAAAACAACAAAAAAATTAAACTAGTAAGTTGTACATCTTGTTAGATTACACTAGCAAGGAATGTTTGAACTTGCTGCACTCAACCATATTCGTAGAAAAGCAACTGATTCCTAGAATCAAACTAGCTTATTTCACACAGTACAATCTTCAGTAAGGAAAAGGTTTGTTTTCTATACAAACTACTTTAGAAATGCAGCGAAACTAGTAAGTTGTACATCTTGTTAGACTACATTAAAAGGGAATGTTTGAACTTGCTGCACTCAATGATCTTCGTAGAAAAGAAACAGATTCCTAGAACTGAAGTAGGTTATTTCACACAGTACAGTGTTTGGCATTGAAGATGTGTGTTTTCTAAATGAACTACTTTAGAAATGAAGCGAAACTAGTAAGTTGTACATCTTGTTAGAATACACTAACTCGGAATGTTTGAACTTGCAGCACTCAACAATCTTCGTAGAAAAGCAACAGATTCCTAGAACCGAACTAACTTATTTCACACTGTACAGTGTTTGCCAATGAAGATGTTTGTTTTCTAAACAAATTACGTTAGAATTGAAGCGAAACTAGTAAGTTGTACATCTTGTTAGATTACAATAACAAGGAATGTTTGAACTTGCTGCACTCAACCATATTCGTACAAAAGCAACTGATTCCTAGAATAGAACTAGCTTATTTCACACAGTACAATCTTCAGTAATGAAGATGTTTGTTTTCTATACAAACTACTTTAGAAAGGCAGCGAAACTAGTAAGTTGCACATCTTGTTAGATTACATTAACAAAGAATGTTTGAACTTGCTGCACTTAACGATTTTCATAGAAAAGCAACAGATTCCTAGAAACAAACTCGGTTATTTCACACAGTACAGTGTTTGGCATTGAAGATGTGTGTTTTCTAAACGAACTACTTTAGAAATGAAGCGATACTTGTAAGTTGTACATCTTGTTAGACTACAGTAAAAGGGAATGTTTGAACTTGGTGCACTCAACCATCTTCGTAGAAAAGCAAACTGATTCCTAGAACCGAACTAGCTTATTTCATTCAGTACAGTGTTCGGCAATGAAGATGTTTGTTTTGTAAACAAACTACTTTAGAAATGAATCGAAACTGGTAAGTTGTACATCTTCTTAGACTACACTAACTATCAATGTTTGAACTTGCTACACTCAACCATCTTCGTTGAAAGCCAAGTGATTCCTAGAACAACACTAGCTTATTTCACACAGTACAGTGTTCGGCAATGAAGATGTGTGTTTTCTAAATAAACTACTTTAGAAATGAAGCGAAACTAGTAAGTTGTACATCTTGTTAGACTACACTAAGAGGGAATGTTTGAACTTCCTGCACTCAATGATCTTCGTAGAAAAGCAACTGATTCCTCGAACCAAACTAGGAAATTTCACACAGTACAGTGTTTGGCATTGAAGATGTTTGTTTTCTAAACAAACTGCTTTAGAAATGAAGCGAAACTCCTAAGTTGTACATCTTGTTAGACTTCACTAACTCGGAAAGTTTGAACTTGCAGCACTCAAAAATCTTCGTAGAAAAGCAACAGATTCCGAGAACCGAACTAGATTATTTCACACTGTACAGTGTTCGCCAATGAAGATGTTTGTTTTCTAAACAAATTACGTTAGAATTAAAGGGAAACTAAGCTGGGTGTGGTGGTGCATGCCTTTAATCCCAGCACTTGGGAGGCAGAGGTAGGAGGATCGCTGAGAGTTCGAGGCCACCCTGAGACTACATAGTTAATTCTAGGTCAGCCTGGAACAGAGTCAGACCCAACCTCGAAAAAGCAAAATCAAAACAAAAAAAAATAATCTAGTAAGTTGTACATCTTGTTAGATTACACTAGCAAGGAATGTTTGAACTTGCTGCACTCAACCATATTCGTAGAAAAGCAATTGATTCCTAGAATCAAACTAACTTATTTCACACAGTACAATCTTCAGTAATGAAAATGTTTGTTTTCTATACAAACTACTTTAGAAATGCAGCGAAAATAGTAAGTTGTACATCTTGTTAGACTACACTAACTAGCAATGTTTGAACTTGCTGCGCTCAACCATCTTTGTAGAAGAGCAACTGATTCCTAGAACCTAACTAGCTTATTTCACGCAGTACAATCTTCAGGAATGAAGATGTTTGTTTTCTAAACAAAGCACGTTAGAAATGAAGCGAAACTAGTAAGTTTTACATCTTGTTGGATTACACTAACAAAGAATGTTTGAACTTGCTACACTCAACCATATTCATAGAAAAGCAACTGATTGCAAGAAGCGAACTACCTTATTTCACACAGTACAATCTTTGGGAATGAAGATGTTTGTTTTCTAAACAAACTACTTTAGATATGAAGTGAAATGAGTACGTTGAAAATCTTGTTAGACTACACTAACGCAGAATGCTTGAACTTGCTGCACTCAACCAACTTCATAGAAAAACTACTGATTCCTAGAAACGAACTAGCTTATTTCACTCAGTACAGTGTTTGGCAGTGAAGATGTTTTTTTCTAAACAAACTACTGTAGAAATGAAACGAAACTAGTAAGTTGTATATCTTGTTAAACTACACTAACTTGGAATGTTTGAACTTGCTGCACTCAACCATCTTCGTAGAAAAGCAACATATTCCTAGAACCGAAGTACCTTATTTCACACAGTATTGTGTTCGGCCATGAAGATGTTCGTTTTCTAAATAAACTAGTTTGGAAATGAAGCGAAACTAATAAGTTTTACATCTTGTTACACTACACTAATTAATAATGTTTTAAGTGATCTGGGCGTGGTGGCGCACGCCTTTAATCCCAGCACTCGGGAGGCAGAGGTAAGAGGATCACTGAGAGTTCGAGGCCACCCTGAGACTACATAGTTAATTCCAGGTCAGCCTGGACCAGAGTGAGACCCTACCTTGCAAAACCAAAAAAAAAAAAAAAAAAAAGAATGTTTGAACTTGCTACACTGAACCATCTTTGTTGAAAAGCAAGTGATTCCAAGAACCCAAGTAGCTTATTTCACACACTTCAGTGTTCGGCAATGAAGGTATTTGTTTTCTAAACAAAGTACTTAAGAAATGAATGGAAACTAATAAGTTGTACATCTTGTTAGATCACACTAATTAGGAATGTTTACATGTGCTGCACTCAACCATCTTAGGAGAAAAGCGACTGATTCCTAGAACCAAACTAGCTTATTTCACACAGTACAGTGTTTGGCAATGAATATATTTATTTTCTAAATAAATAGCTTTAGAAATGAAGCAAAACTATTAAGTTATACATCCTGTTAGACTACACTAACTCGGAATGTTTGAACTTGCTGCACTCAACCATCTTCGGAGAAAAGCGACTGATTCCTAGAACAAACTAGCTTATTTCACACAGTACAGTGTTTGGCAATGAAGATATTTGTTTTCTAAATAAAGTAGTTTAGAAATGAAACCAAACTAGGAACTTGTACATCTTGTTAGATTCCATTAACTAAGAATGTTTGAACTTGCTGCACGCAACCATCATCATAGAAAAGCAACTGATTCCTAGAACCGAACTAGCTCATTTCACACACATCAGTGTTCGCCAATGAAGATGTTTCTTTTCTAAACAAATTACGTTAGAAATGAAGCGAAACTAGTAAGTTGTTCATCTTGTAAGACTACACTAAAAAGGAATGTTTGAACTTGCTGCACTCAACCATCTTCGTAGAAAAGCAACTGATTCCTAGAACCGAAATAGATTATCTCACATAGTGCAGTTTTTGGCAATGAAGATATTTGTTTTCTAAACAAACTAGTTTAGAAATTAAGTGAAACTAACAATTTTTACATCTTGTCAGTCTACACTAAAAGGGAATGTTTGAACTAGCTACACTGAACCATCTTCGTAGAAAAGCAACTGATTCCTACTACCGAACTAGCTTATTTCACACAGTACAGTGTTCGGCAATGAAGATGTGTGGTTTCTCAACAAACTACTTTAGAAATGAAGCGAAACTAGTAAGTTGTACATCTTGTAGACTACACTAACTAGCAAGGTTTGAACTTAATTCACTCAACCATCTTCCTTGAAAAGCTACTGATTCCTAGAACCCAAACTAGCTTATTTTACACAGTATAGTGTTTGGCAAAGAAGATGTTTGTTTTCTAAACAAACAGCTTTCGAAATGAAGTGAAAGTAGTAAGGTGTACATCTTCTTAGACTACACTAACTCGGAATGTGTGAACTTGCTGCCCTCACCCATCTACGTAGAAAAGCGACTGATTCCTAGAACAGAACTACCTTATTTCACTCAGTACAGTGTTTGGCAATGAAGATGTGTGTTTTCTAAACAAACTACTTTAGAAATGAAGCGAAACTAGTAAGTTGTACATCTTGTTAGACTACACTAACAGGGAATGTTTGAAATTGCTGCACTCAACCATCTTCATAGAAGAGCAACTGATTAAAAGAACTGAACTGGCTTATTTCACACAGTACAATGTTTGCCAATGAAGATATTTGTTTTCTAAACAAACTATTTTAAAAATGAAGCGAAACTAGTAACTTTTACATCTTATTAGACTACACCAATTAGGAATGTTTGAACTTGCCTCACTCAACCATCTTCGTAGAATAGAAACTGATTCCTAGAAACGAACTAGCTTATTTCACACAGTACAGTGTTTGGCAATGAAGATATTTGTTTTCTAAACAAACTCCTTTAGAAATGAAGCCAAACTAGGAACTTGTACACCTTGTTAAACTACAATAAAACGAATGTTTGAACTTGCAGCACTCAACCATCTTCGCAGAAAAGCAACTGATTCCTAGAACCGAACTAGCTTATTTCACACAGTTCAGTGTTCAGCAATGAAGATGTGTGTTTTCTAAACAAATACTTAAGAAATGAAGTGAAACTAGTAACCTGTATATCTTCTTAGATTGCACTAACTAGCAAGGTTTGAACTTGCTGCACTCAACTATCTTCGTTGAAAAGCAAGTAATTCTTAGAACAGAACTAGCTTATTTCAAACAAGTGCAGTGTTCGGCAATGAAGATGTTTGTTTTCTAAACAAAGTACTTAAGAAATGAACTGAAACTAGTAAGTTGTACATCTTGTTAGATGACACCTATTATGAATGTTTGAAATTGCTACACTCAAGCATCTTCGGAGAAAAGCAACTGATTCCTAGAACCGAACTACCTTATTTCACACAGTACAGTGTTCGCCAATGAAGATGTTTCTTTTCGAAACAAACTACTTTAGAAATGAAGCGAAACTAGTAAGTTGTACATCTTGTTAGACTACACGAACAGGGTATGTTTAACTTGCTGCACTCAACCATCTTTGTAGAAAAGCAACTAATTTCTAGAACCGAACTATCTTAATTCACACAGTACATTCTTCGGCAATGAAGATGTTTGTTTTCTAAACAAAGTACTTTAGAAATGAAGCAAAAGTATTAAGTTGGACATCTTGTTAGACTACACTAACTCGGAATGTTTGAACTTGCTGCACTCAACCATCTTCGTTGAAGAGCAACTGACTGCTAGTACCAAACTAGCTTATTTGACACAGTAAAATGTTTGGAAATGAAGATATTTGTTTTCTAAACAAACTGTTTCAGAAATGAAGTGAAACTAGTAACTTCTATATCTTATTAGACTTCACTAAGTAGGAATGTTTGAACTTGGTGCACTCAAACATCTTCGTACAAAAGCAATTGATTCCTAGAACCGAACTAGCTTATTTCACAAAGTACAGTGTTCGGTAATGAAGATGTTTCTTTTCTAAACAAACTACTTTAGAAATGAAGCGAAACTAATTAGTTGTACATCTTGTTAGACTACACTGAAAGGGAATGTTTGAACTTGTTGCACTCAACCATCTTCGTAGAAATGCAACTGACTAATATAACCGAACTAGCTTATTTCACACAGTATAGTGTTCAGCAATGAAGACGTTTGTTTTCTAAACAAAGTACTTAAGAAATGATGTAAAACTAGTAAGTTGTACATCTTGATAGATCACACTAATTAGGAATGTTTGAACTTGCTGCACTCAACCATCTTCGTAGAAAAGCAACTGATTCCTAGAACTGAACTAGCTTATTTCACACAGTACAGTGTTTGGCAATGAAGATATTTCTTTTCTAAACAACTACTTTAGAAATGAAGCGAAACTAGTAACTTGTACATCTTGTTAGACTACACTAACAGGGAATGTTTGAACTTGATGCACTCTTCCATCTTCGTAGAAAAGACATTGATTCCTAGAACTGAACTAGCTTATTTCACACAGTACAGTGTTGGCCAATGAAGATGTTTCTTTTCTAAACAAACTACGTTAGAAATGAAGGGAAACTAGTAAGCTGTACATCTTGTTAGACTACACTAACAAGGAATGTTTGAATTTGCTGCACTGAACCATCTTCTTAGAAAAGGAACTGATTCCTGGAAACGAACTAGCTTATTTCACACAGTACAGTGGTCTGAAATGAAGATGTTTGTTTTCTAAACATACTACTTTAGAAATATAGCAAAACTAGTGAGTTGTACATCTTGTTAGACTACACTAACTAGCAATGTTTGAACTTGCAACATTTAACCATCTTCATGGAAAAGCACGTGATTCCTAGAACCGAACTAGGTTATTTGACACAGTACAGTGTTCGGCAATGAGGATGCTCATTTTCTAAACAAAGTACTTTAGAAATGAAGGGAAACTAGTAAGTTATACATCTTAGTACACTACACTAACTCTGAATGTTTGAACTTGCTCCACTCAATGATCTTCGTAGAAAAGCAACTGACTCATAGAACCGATATAGCTTATTTCATACAGTACAGTGTTAGGCAATGAAGATGTTTGTGTTCTAAACAAACTACTTTAGAAATCAGGCAAATCTGCTAAGTCTTACAACTTGTTAGATTACAGAAACAAGGCAAGTTTAAAGTTGCTGCACTCAACCATCTTAGTAGAAAAGCGACTGATTCCTAGAACCGAAGCAGCATATTTCACACAGTACAGTCTTTGGCAATGAAGATGTTTGTTTTCTAAGCACACCACTTACAAATGAAGCAAAACTAGTTAGTTGTACACCTTGTTAGACTACACTAACATGGAATGTTTGAACTTGCTGCACTCAACCATCTTTGTACAAAAGCAACTGATTCCTGGAACTGAACTAGCTTATTTCACACTGTACAGTTTTAGGCAATGAAGATATTTGTTTTCTAAAGAAATTACATTAGAAATGAAGCGAAACTCGTAAGTTGTACACCTTGTTAGATTACACTAACAGGGAATGTTTGAACTTGCTACCCTCTAACATATTCATAGAAAAGCAACTCATTCTGAGAACCAAACTAGCTTATTTCACACAGTACAGTGTTGGGAAATGAAGACGGTTGTTTTCTAAACAAACTGCTTTAGAAATAAAGCAAAACTAGTAAGTTGTATATCTTGTCAGACTACACTAACTCGGATGTTGGAATTTGCTGCACTCAACCATCTTTATACAAAAGCGACTGATTCCTCGAACCGAACGAGTTTATTTCACACAGTAGAATCTTTGGCAATGAACATGTTTGTTTTCTAAACAAATTATGTTAGAAATGAAGCGAAACTAGAAAGATGTACATCTTGTTAGTTTACACTAACAAGGAATGTTTGAACATGCTGCACTCAACCATCTTTGTAGAAAAGCAATTGATTCCTAGAACCGAAGTAGCTTATTTCACACAGTATAGTGTTCGACAATGAAGATGTTTGCTTTCTAAACAATCTAATTTAGAAATGAAGCGAAACTAATAAGTTTTACAGCTAGTTAGACTACACTAAATAAGAATGTTTGAACTTGCTGCCCTCAACCATCTTCGTAGAAAAGCTACTGATTCCTACAACTGATCTAGCTCATTTCACACAGTACAGTATTCGGCAATGAAGATGTGTGTTTTCTAAACAAACTACTTTAGAAATGAAGCGAAACTACTATGTTGTACATCTTTTTAGACTACACTAACTAGCAATGTTTGAACTTGCTGCACTCAACCATCTTCGTTGAAAAGCAAGTGATTCCTAGAACAGAACTTGCATATGTCACACAGTACAATGTTCGGCAAAGAAGATGTTTGTTTTCTAAACAAAGTACTTAAGAAATGAACTGAAACTAGTAAGTTGTACATCTTGGTATATCACACTAATTAGGCATATTTGAACTTGCTGCACTAAACAATCTTCGTAGAAAAGCAACTGATTCCTGGAACCGAACTAGCTAATTTCACACAGAACAGTGTTCGGCAATGAAGATGTTTGTTTTGTAAACAAACTACTTTAGAAATGAAGCGAAATTAGTAAGTTGTATATCTTGTTAGACTACCCTAACTAGAAATGTTTGACCTTGCTGCAATAAACCTTCTTCGTAGAAAAGCAACTGATTCCTGGAAACGAACTAGCTTATTTCACACAGTACAGTGTTAGGCAATGAAGATGTTTGTTTTGTAAACAAAGTACTTTAGAAATGAAGCGGAACTAGTAAGTTATTCATCTTGTTAGACTACAATAACAGGGAATGTTTGAACTTGCTGCACTCAAACATCTTTGTAGAAAAGCAACTGATTCCTAGAAACGAACTAACTTATTTCATACAGTACAGTGTTTGGTGTTGAAGATGTTTGTTTTCTAAACAAAGTCCTTCACAAATGAAGCGAAACTATTAACTTGTACATCTTGTTTGACTACACTAACAGGGAATGTTTGAACTTGCTGCACTCAACCGTCTTCATTGAAGAGCAAGTGATTCCTAGAACAGAACTTGCATATTTCACGCAGTACAGTGTTTGGCAAGGAAGATGTTTGTTTTCTAAACAAAGTACTTAAGAAATGAACTGAAACTAGTAAGTTGTACATCTTGTTAGATCACATTAATTAGTAATGTTTGAACTTGCTACACTAAACCATCTTCGTAGAAAAGCAACTGATTCCTGGAACCGAACAAGCTTATTTCACACAGTACAGTGTTCAGCAATGAAGATATTTGTTTTCTAAACAAACTACTGCAGAAATGAAGGTAAACTAGTAGCTTGTATATCTTGTTAGACTACACTAACTAACAATGTTTGAACTTGCGGAACTAAACCGTCTTCGTAGAAAAGCAACTGATTCCTGGAACTTAACTAGCTTATTTCACACAGTACAGTGTTTGGCAATGAAGATGTTTCTATCTAAACAAACAACGTTAGAAATGAAGCGAAACTAGTAAGTTGTACATCCTGTTAGACTACAGTAACAGGGAATGTTTGAACTTGCTGCACTTAACCATCTTTAGATAAAAGCAATTGATTCCTAGAGCCGAACTATCTTATTTCACCGAGTAGTGTTTTGCATTCAAGATACTTGTTTTCTAAACAAACTCCTTTAGAAATGAAGTGAAACTAGTAACTTGTACTTCTTGTTAGACTACACTAACTAGGAATGTTTGAACTTGCTGCACTCAACCATCTTCATTGAAGAGCAACTTATTCCTAGAACCGAACTGGCTTATTTCACACAGTACAATCTTTGGCAAAGAAGATATTTGTTTTTGAAACAAACTATTTTAGAAATGAACCAAAACTAGTAACTTCTACCTCTTATTAGACTACACTAACTGGGAATGTTTGAATTTGCTGCATTCAACCATCTTCGTAGAAAAGCAACTGATTCCTAGAACTGAACTAGCTTATTTCACACAGTACTGTGTTTGGCAATGATCATGTTTGTTTTCTTAACAAACTGCTTTAGAAATGAAGCGAAACTCATAAGTTGTACATCTTGATAGAGTACACTAACTTGGAATGTTTGAACTTGCTGCACTCAGCCGTCTACGTAGAAATGCTACTGATTACTAGAACCGAACTGGCTTATTTCACACAGTATAGTCTTCAGTAATGAAGATGTTTCTTTTCTAAGCACACTACTTTAGAAATGAACTGAAACTAGTAAGTTGTATATCTGTTAGACTACACTCACAGGGAATGTTTGAACTTGCTGCACTCAAACATCTTCAAAGAAAAGCAACTGATTCCTAGAAACGAAATAGCTTCTTTCACACAGTACAGTGTTCGGCAATGAAGATCTTTTTTATCTTGACAAACTATGTTAGAAATGAAGCGAAACTTGCCGGGCGTGGTGGCGCACGCCTTTAATCCCAGCACTCGGGAGGCAGAGGTAGGAGGATCGCCAAGAGTTCGAGGCCACCCTGAGACTACATAGTTAATTCCAGGTCAGCCTGGACCAGAGTGTGACCCTACCTCGCAAAACCAAAAAAAAAAAAAAAAAAAAAAAAAAATGAAGCGAAACTAGTAAATTGTACATATTCCTAGATTACACTAACAAGGAATATTTGAACTTGCTGCACTCAACCATCTTCGTAGAAAAGCAAATGATTCCTAGAACAGAGTTATCTTATATCACACAGTACAGTGTTCGGCAATGAAGATGTTTGTTTTCTAAACAAACTACTTTAGAAATGAAGTGAAACTAGTGAATTGTACATTTGTTAGACTACAGTAACAGGGAATGTTTGAACTTGCTGCACTCAACCATCTTCGTAGAAAAGCAACTGATTCCTAGAACCGAACTAGATTATATCACACAGTACAGTGTTCGGCAATGAAGATGTTTTTTTCTACACAAAGTACTTTAGCAATGAAGTGAAACTAGTAAGTTGGACATCTTGTTAGATCCCACTAATTAGGAACGTTTGAACTTTCTGCACTCAATCTTCGTAGATAAGCAACTGATTCCTAGATCCGAACTAGCTAATTTCACACAGTACAGTCTTCGGCAATGAATTTGTTTGTTTTCTGAACAAACTACTTTAGAAAAGAAGCAAAACTTGTAAGTTGTACATCTTGTTTGACTACACTAAGAATGTTTGAACTTGCAGCACTCAACCATCTTAGTAGAAAAGCAACTGATTCCTAAAACCAAACTAGCTTATTTCACACAGTAGTATTTGGCAATGAAGCTATTTGTTTTCTAAACAAACTACTTTAGAAATGAAGCGAAACTAGCAAGTTGTACATCTTGTGAGACTACACTAACAGGGAATATTTGAACTTGCTGCACTCAGACATCTTTGTAGAAAAGCAACTGATTCCTAGAAACGAAATAGCTTCTTTCACACAGTACAGTGTTCGGCAATGATGATGTTTGTTATCTCGACAAACTATGTTAGAAATGAAGCGAAACTAGTAAATTGTACGTATTCCTAGATTACACTAACAAGGAATATTTGAACTTGCTGCACTCAAGCGTCTTCGTAGAAAAGCAACTGATTCCTAGAACCAAACTAGCTTATTTCACAAGGTACAGTGATCGCCAATGAAGATGTGTGTTTTCTAAACAAACCACTTTATAAATGAAGCGAAACTAGTAAGTTGTACATCTTGTTAGACTACACTAACTAGCAATGTTTGAACTTGCTGCACTCAACCATCTTCGTAGAAAAGCAACTGATTCCTAGAACAGAGTTATCTTATATCACATAGTACAGTCTTCAGCAAAGGAGATGTTTGTTTTCTAAACAAATTACGTTAGAAATGAAGCGAAACTCTTAAGTTGTAGTTAGTCTACACTAATAGGGAATGTTTGAACTTGCTGCACTCAACCATCTTCGTAGAAGAGCAAGTGATTCCTCGAACCGAACTGGCTTATTTCACACAGTACAGTGTTTGGCAATGAAGATAATTGTTTTCTAAACAAACTGTTTTAGAAATGAGGTGAAACTAGTAACTTCTACATCTTATTAGACAACACTAACCAGGAATGTTTCAATTTGCTGCACTCAACCATCTTCGTAGAAAAGCAAAAGATTCGTAGAACCCAACTAGCTTATTTCAAACAGTACAATGTTCGGCAATGAAGATGTTTGTTTTCTAAACAAACTACTTTAGAAATGAACAAAACTAGTAAGTTGTACATCTTGTTAGACCACGCTAATAGGGAATATTTGAACTTGCTGCACTAACCCATCTTCTTAGAAAAGCAACTGATTCACAGAAGTGAACTAGATTATTTCACACAGTACAGTGTTTGGAAATGAAGCTGCTTGTTTTCTAAACAAACTACTTTAGAAATGAGGCCAAACTACTAACTTGTACATCTTATTAAACTACACTAACAGGGAATGTTTGCTGCACTCAACCATCTTCGTAGAAAAGCAACTGATTCCTAGAACCGAACTACCTTATTTCATACACTACCGTGATGGCCAATGAAGATGTTTCTTTTGTAAACAAACTACGTTAGAAATGAAGCGAAACTAGTAAGTTGTACATCTTGTTAGACTACACTAACTAAGAATGTTTGAACTCGCTGCACTCTACCATATTAGTAGAAAAGCAACTGATTCCTAGAAACGAAATAGCTTATTTCATACAGTACAGTGTTAGGCAATGAAGATGTTTCTTTTGTAAACAAACTACTTTAGAAATGAAGCGAAACTAGAAAGTGGTACATCTTGTTAGAATACACTAACAGGGAATGTATGACCTTGCTGCACTCGACCATCTTCGTTGAAAAGAAAGTTATTCCTAGAAATGAACTAGCTTATTTCACACAGTATAGTATTTGGCAATGAAGATGTTCGTTTTCTAAACAAATTACGTTAGAAATGAAGCAAAACTACTAAGTTGTTTATCTTGTTAGACTACACTAACAGGGAATATTTGAATTTGCTGCATTCAACCATCTTCGTAGAAAAGCAACTGATTCCTAGAACCGAACTAGCTTATTTCACATAGTACAGTGTTTGGCAATGAAGATGTTTGTTTTCTAAACAAACTAGTTGAGAAATGAAGTGAAACTAATAAGTTTTACATCTTGTTAGACTACACTAACTAAGAATGTTTGAACTTGCTGCACTCAAACAACTTTGTAGAAAAGCAAGTGATTCCCAGAAACGAAATAGCTTATTTCAAACAGGACAGTGTTTGACAATGAAGATGTGTGTTTTCTAAACAAACTACTATAGAAATGAACCGAAACTAGTAAGTTGTACATCTTGTTAGACTACAATAACAGGGAATCATTGAACTTGCTGCACTCAACCATATTCGTTTAAAACCAAGTGATTCCTAGAACAGAACTTGCTTATTTTACACAGTACAGTGTTCGGCAAAGAAGATGTTTGTTTTCTAAACAAAGTACTTAAGAAATGAACTGAAACTAGAAAGTTGTACATCTTGTGAGATCACACTAATTTGGAATGTTTGAACTTGCTGCACTAAACCATCTTCGGAGAAAAGCAACTGATTCCCGGAACCGAACTATCTTATTTCACACAGTACAGTCTTCGACAATGAAGATGTTTATTTTCTAAACAAACTACTTTAGAAATGAAGCCAAATTAGTAACTTGTACATCTTGTTAGGCTACACCAACAAGGAATGTTTGAGCTTGCTGCACTCAACCATATTCGTAGAAAAGCAACTGATTCCTAGAACCGAACTAGCTTATTTCACACAGTACAGCGATCGCCAATGAAGATGTGTGTTTTCTAAAAAAACTACTTTATAAATGAAGCGAAACTAGTAAGTAGTATATCTTGTAGGACTACACTAACTAGCAATGTTTGAACTTACTGCACTCAACCACCTTCTTTGAAAAGCAAGTGATTCGTAGAACAGAACTTGCTTATTTCACACAGTACAGTGTTCGCAATGAAGATGTTTGTTTTCTAAACAAAGTACTTAAGAAATGAACTGAAACTAGTAAGTTTTACATCTTGTTAGATCAAACTAATTAGGAATTATTGAACTAGCAGCCCTAAACCATCTTCGTAGAAAAGCAACTGATCCCTAGAACCGAAGTAGCTTATTTCATACAGTGCAGTGTTCGGCAATGAAGATGTTTGTTTTGTAAACAAACTACTTTAGAAATGAAGCGAAACTAGTAAGTTGTACATCTTGTTAGACTACACTAACAGGGAATGTTGGAACTTGCTGCACTCAACCATCTTCGTAGTAAAGCAACTGATTCCTGGAAACGAACTAGCTTATTTCACACAGTACATTGTTGGGCAATGAAGATATTTGTTTTCTAAACAAAATGCCTTAAAAATGAAGCGAAACTAGTAATCTGTACATCTTGTTATACTACACTAACTAGGAATGTTTGAACTTGCTGCACTGAACCGTCTTCGTAGAAAAGCTACTGATTTCTAGAACTGAACTAACTTATTTCACACAATACACTGTTCTGCAATGAAGATGTTTCTTTTCTAAACAAACAACGTTAGAAATGAAGCGAAACTACTAAGTTGTGCATCTTGTTAGACTACACTAACAGGGAATGTTTGAACTTGCTGCACGCAACCATCTTCATAGAAGAGCAACTGATTCCAAGAACCGAACTGGCTTATTTCACACAGTACAGTGTTTGGCAATGAAGATATTTGTTTTCTAAACAAACTGTTTTAGAAATGAATCGAAACTAGTAAGTTGTACATCTTGTTAGAATTTTCTAACTAGGAATGTTTGAACTTGCTTCACTCAACCATCTTTGTTGAAAAGCAAGTGATTCCTAGAACAGAACTTGTTTACTTCACACAGTACAGTGTTCAGCAATGAAGATGTTTGTTTTCTAATCAAAGTAGTTAAGAAATGAACTGAAACTAGTAAGTTGAACATCTTTTTAGATCACACTAATTAGGAATGTTTGAAATTGCTGTCCTAAACCATCTTCGTAGAAAAGCAACTGATTCCTGGAATCGAACTAGCTTATTTCACACAGTACAGTGTTCGGCAATGAAGATGTTTGTTTTCTAAACAAACTACTTTAGAAATGAAGTGAAACTGGTAAGTTGTACATCTTGTTAGAATACACTAACTAGGAATGTTTGAACTTGCTGCACTCAACCATCTTCGTAGAAAAGCAACTGATTCCTAGGAGCGAACTACCTTATTTCACACAGTACAATGTTTGGCAGTGAAGATGTTTGTTTTCTAAACAAATTTCGTTAGAACTGAAGCGAAACTCTTAAGTTGTACAACTAGTTAGTCTACACTAATAGAGAATGTTTCAACTTGCTGCACTCAACCGTCTTCGTAGAAGAGCAACTGATTCCTCGAACCAAACTTGCTTATTTCACACTGTACAGTGTTTGGAATGAAGATATTTGTTTTCTAAACAAAGTATTTTAGGAATGAGGTGAAACTAGTAACTTCTACATCTTATTAGACAACATTAACTAGGAAAGTTTGAATTTGCTGCACTCAACCATCTTTGTAGGAAAGGAACTGATTCCTAGAACCGAACTAGCTTATTTCACACAGTAAAGTCTTTGGCAATGAAGATGTTTCTGTTCTAAACAAACTACTTTAGAAATGAAGGGAAACTAGTAAGTTGTACATCTTTTTAGACGACAGTAATAGGGAATGTTGGATGTTGCTGCACTCAACCACCTTCATAGAAAACCAACTGATTCCTAGAACCGAACGAGATTATTTCACACAGTACAGTGTTTGGCAATGAAGATATTTGTTTTCTAAACAAAGTACTTTAGAAATCAAGCCAAACTAGTAACTTGTACACCTTGTTAGACTACACTAACAGGGAATGTTTGAACTTGCTGCACTCAACCTTCTTCGTAGAAAAGCAACTGATTCCTAGAACCGAACTACCTTATTTCACACACTACACTGTTCTGCAATGAAGATGTTTCTTTTCTAAACAAACAACGTTATAAATGAAGCGAAACTAGTAAGTTGTATATCTTGTTAGACTACACTAACAGGAATGTTTGAACTTGCTGCACTGAACCATCTTCATGGAAAAAGCAAGTGATTCCTAGAACAGAACTTGCTTGCTTCACACAGTACAGTGTTTGGCAATGAAGATGTTTGTTTTCTAAACAAAGTTCTTTTAAGAAATGAACTGAAACTAGTAAGTTGTACATCTTGTTAGATCTTTCTAATTAGGAATGTTTGAAATTGCTGCACTAAACCATCTTTGTAGAAAAGCAACAGATTCCTGGAACAGAACTAGCTTATTTCACACAGTACAGTGTTCAGCAATGAAGATGTTTGTTTTCTAAACAAACTACTTTAGAAATGAACTGAAAACTAGTAAGTTGTACATCTTGTTAGATACACTAATTAGGAATGTTTGAACTTGCTGCACTCAACCATCTTCCTAGAAAAGCAACTGATTCCTAGAACCGAACTAAGTATTTCACACAGTACAGTGTTAATGAAGATGTTTGTTTTCTAAACAAATTACTTTATAAATGAAGTGAAACTAGTAAGTTGTACATCTTGTTAGACTACACTAACTAGAATGTTTGAACTTGCTGCACTCAACCATCTTCTTTGAAAAGCAACTGATTCCTAGAACCTTATTTCACACAGTACAATGTTTGGCAATGAAGATGTTTGTTTTCTAAACAAATTATTTTAGAAATGAACTGAAACTAGTAAGTTGTACATCTTGTTAGATCTACACTAATTAGGAATGTTTGAACTTGCTGCACTAAAACATCTTCGTAGAAAAGCAACTGATTCCTGAACCAAACTTCACACTGTACAGTGTTTGGAATGAAGATGTTTGTTTTCTAAACAAACTATTTTAGAAATGAAGCTAGTAAGTTGTACATCTTCTTAGACAACACTAACTAGGAAAGTTTGAACTTGCTGCACTCAACCATCTTTGTAGAAAAGCAACTGATTCCTAGAACCGAACTAGCTTATTTCACACAGTAAAGTCTTTGGCAATGAAGATGTTTGTTTTCTAAACAAATTACTTTAGAAATGAAGGGAAACTAGTAAGTTGTACATCTTTTAGAACAATAGGGAATGTTGGATGTTGCTGCACTCAACCACCTTCATAGAAAACCAACTGATTCCTAGAACCGAACGAGATTATTTCACACAGTACAGTGTTTGGCAATGAAGATATTTGTTTTCTAAACAAAGTACTTTAGAAATCAAGCCAAACTTCTAGTAACTTTGTACATCTTGTTAGACTACACTAACAGGGAATGTTTGAACTTGCTGCACTCAACCATCTTCATAGAAAAGCAACTGATTCCTAGAACCAACTACCTTATTTCACACACTAAGTGTTCGCTAATGAAGATGTTTTTTTCTAACCAAACTACTTTATAAATGAAGCGAAACTAGTAAGTTGTATATCATGTTAGACTGCACTAACTAGCAATGTTTGAAATTGCTGCACTGAACCATCTTCGTGGAAAAGCAAGTGATTCCTATAACAGAACTTGCTTCTATCACAAAGTACAGTGTTCGGCAATGAAGATGTTTATTTTCTAAACAAAGTTCTAAAGAAATGAACTGAAACTAGTAAGTTGTACATCTTGCTAGATCTCACTAATTAGGAATGTTTGAAATTGCTGCTCTAAACCACCTTCGTAGAAAAGCAACAGATTCCTGGAACCGAACTAGCTTATTTTGTACAGTACAGTTTTCGGCAATGAAGATACTTGTTTTCTAAACAAATTACGTTAGAAATGAAGCGAAACTAGTAAGTTGTAAATCTTGTTAGTCTACACTAACAGGGAATGTTTGAACTTGCTGCACTCAACCATCTTCCTAGAAAAGCAACTGAGTCCTAGAACCGAACAAGCTTATTTCACACAGTACAGTGATCGCCAATGAAGATGTGTGTTTTCTAAACAAATTACTTTATAAATGAAGTGAAACTAGTAAGTTGTACATCTTGTTAGACTACACTACCTAGCAATGTTTGAACTTGCTGCACTCAACCTCCTTCTTTGAACAGCAAGTGATTCGTAGAACCGAACTTGCTTATTTCACACAGTACAATGTTCGGCAAGGAAGATGGTTGTTTTCTAAACAACGTACTTAAGAAATGAACTGATACTAGTAAGGTGTACATCTTGTTAGATCACACTAATTAGGAATGTTTGAACTTACTGCACTAAAACATCTTCGTAGAAAAGCAACTGATTCCTGGAACCGAACTAACTCATTTCACACAGTACAGATTTCGGCAATGAAGATGTTTGTTTTCTAAACAAACTACTTTAGAAATGAAGCGAAACTAGTAAGTTGTACATCTTCTTAGACAACACTAACTAGGAATGCTTGAACTTGCTGCACTCAACCATCTTCGTAGAAAAGCAACTGATTCCTAGGAGCGAACCACCTTATTTCACACAGTACAGTCTTCGGCAAAGAAGATGTTTGTTTTCTAAACAAATTATGTTATAAATGAAGCGAAATTCTTAAGTTGTACAACCAGTTAGTCTTCACTAATAGGGAATATTTGAACTTGCTGCACTCAACCATCTTCGTAGAAGAGCAACTGATTCCTCAAACCGAACTGGCTTATTTCACACAGTACAGTGTTTGGTAATGAAGATATTTGTTTTCTAAACAACCTACTTTAGAAATGAGGTGAAACTAGTAATTTCTACATCTTATTAGACAACACGAAATAGGAATGTTTCAATTTGCTGCTCTCAACCATCTTCGTAGAAAAGCAAGTGATTCCTAGAACCGAACTAGCTTATTTTAAACAGTACAGTGTTCGGCAATTAAGATTCTTTTTTCTAAACAAACTACTTTAGAAATGAGGCCAAACTACTAACTTGTACATCTTATTAGACTACACTAACAGGGAATGTTTGAACTTGCTGCACTCAACCATCTTCATAGAAAAGCAACTTATTCCTAGAACCGAACTACCTTATTTCACACACTACAGTGATCGCCAATGAAGAAGTTTCTTTTGTAAACAAACTATATTAGAAATGAAGCGAAACTAGTAAGTTGTATATCTTGTTGGACTGCACTAACTAGCAATGTTTGAACTTGCTGCACTCAACCATCTTCCTTGAAAAGCAAGTGATTCCTAGAACAGAACTTGCTTATTTCATACAGTACAGTGTTCCGCAATGAAGATGTTTGTTTCCTAACCAAAGAACTTAAGAAATGAACTGAAACTAGTAAGTTGTACATCTTGTCACGTCACACTAATTAGGAATGTATGAACTTGCTGCACTAAACAAGCTTCATAGAAAAGCAACTGATTCCTGGAACCAAACTAGCTTATTTCACACAGTACAGTGTTATCAATGAAGATGTTTGTTTTATAAATAAACTACTTTAGAAATGAAGCGAAAGTAGTAAGTTGTATATGTTTTTAGACTACACTAAGTAAGAATGTTGTACACCTTTTTAGGTTACACTAACTAGGAATGTTTGAACTTGCTGCGCTCAACCATCTTCATAGAAAAGCAACTGATTCTTAGAACCTAACTACCTTATTTGACACAGTACAGTGTTCAGCAATGAAGATGTGTGTTTTCTAAACAAACGATTTGAGAAATGAAGCAAAACTTGTAAGTTGTACATCTTGTTAGACTACACTAACTAATAATGTTTGAATTTGCTGCACTCAACCATCTTCGTAGAAAAGCAACTGATTCCAACTGAACTAGCTTATTTCACACTGTCCAGTGTTAGGCAATGAAGATGTCTGTTTTCTGAAGAAGCTACTTTAGAAATGAGGCAAATCTACTAAGTTGTACATCTTGTTAGATTACACAAACACGGAAAGTTTGAAGTTGCTGAACTCAACTGTCTTTGTAGAAAAGCAACTGATTCTTAAAACCGAACTAGATTATTTCACAGAGTACAGTGTTCCGAAATGAAGATGTTTGTTTTCTAAACAAAGTACTTTAGTAATGAAGTGAAACTAGTAAGTTGTACATCTTGTTAGACTACACTAACTAGGAATGGTTCAACTTGCTGCACTCAACCACCTTTGAGGAAAAGCAACTAATTCCTAGAACCGAACTAGCTTATTTCACACAATACAGTGTTAGGCAATCAAGATGTTTTTTTCTAAACAAACTACTTTAGAAATTAAGCGAAACTAGTAAGTTGTACATCTTTTTAGATTTCACTAATGAGGCATGTTTGAACTTGTAGCACTCAACCATCTTCGTAGAAAAGCAACTGATTCCTAGAACCGAACTAAATTATTTCACAGAGTACAGTGTTCGCCAATGAAGATGTTTGTTTTCTAAACAAAGTACTTTCGAAATGAAGTGAAACTAATAAGTTGTAAATCTTGTTAGATTACACTACCTAGGAATGTTTGAACTTGCTGCATTAAACCACTTTTGAAGAAAAGCAACTAATTCCTAGAACCGAACTAGCTTATTTCACATAATACAGTGTTAGGCAATGAAGATGTTTGTTTCTTAAACAAACTACTTTAGAAATGAGGCGAATCTGCTAAGTTGTACATCTTGTTAGATTACACTAACTAAGAATGTTTGAACTTGCTGCACTCAACCACCTTTGTAGAAAAGAATCTGATTCCTAGCACTGAACTAGCTTATTACACACAGTACAGTGTTTGGCAATGAAGATGTTTGTTTTCTAAACAAAACTACTTTAGAATTGAATCAAAACTGCTTTAGAAATGAAGCAAAACTAGTAAGTTGTACATCTTTTTAGATTATACTAACTAGGAATGTTTGAACTTGCAGCACTCAAACATCTTAGTAGAAAAGCACCTGATTCCTAGAACAGACCTAGCTTATTTCACAAAATACAGTGTTTGGCAATGAAGATGTTTGTTTTCTAAACAAACTACTTTAGAACTGAAGCAAAACTACTAAGTTGTACATCTTGTTAGACTACACTAACTAAGAAATTTTGAACTTGCTAAACTCAACCATCTTTGTAGAAAAGCAACTGATTCCTAAAACCGAAGTAGCTTATTTCATACAGTACTCTGTTAGGCAATGAAGATGTTTGTTTTCTAAACAAACTACTTTAGAAATGAGGCGAATCTACTAAATTGTATATTTTGTTAGATTTCACTAAGTAGGAAAGATTGAACTTGCTGCACTCAACCACCTTTGTAGAAAAGAAAGTGATTTCTAGAACCGAACTAGCTTATTTTACACAGTACTGTGTTCTGCAATGAAGATGTTTGTTTTCTAAACAAACTCCCTTACAAATGAAGTGAAAGTGGTAATTTCTATGTCGTGTTACAGTACAGTAACAGGGAATGTTTGAACTTGCTGCACTAACCATCTTCGTAGAAATGCAACTGATTCCAAGAACCGATCTAGCTTATTTCACACAAACAGTGTTTGGCAATGAAGATGTTTGTTTTCTAAACGAACTACTTTAGAAATGAAGTGAAACTTCGAAATTGTACATTTTGTTAGGTTACACAAACAAGGAAAGTTTGTAGTTGGTGCACTCAACCTTCTTCGTAGGAATGCAAGTGATTCACATAACAGAATTAGCTTATTTCACACAGTACAGTGTTCTGCAATGAAGATGTTCATTTTCTAAACAAACTACTTTAGAAATGAAGCGAAACTAGTAAGTTGTACATCTTTTTAGAGTACACTAATTAGGAATGTTTGAACTTGCTGCACTCAACCATCTTCGTAGAAAAGCAACTGATTCCTAGAATGTAAGTAGGTTATTTCACACAGTACAGTGTTTGGCAATGATAATGTTTGTTTCCTAAAGAAACTACTTTAGAAATGAAGTGAAACTTCCAAGTTGTACATCTTCTTAGATTACGCAAACAAGGAAAGTTTGAAGTTTCAGCATTCAACCTTCTTCGTTGGAAAGCAAGTGATTCAAATAACCGAACTAGCTTATTTCGCACAGTACAGTGTTCGGCAATGAAGATGTGTGTTTTATAAACAAACTACATTAGAAATAAAGCAAAACTAGTAAGTTGTACATCTCGTTAGACTATACTAACTAGGAATGGTTGAACTTCCTGCACTCAACCATCTTCGTAGTAAAGCAACTGATTCCTAGAACAGAACTAGCTTATTTCACATAGTACAATCCTCGGTAATGAATATGTTTGTTTTCTAACCAAACTAGTTTAGAAATGACGCGAAACTAGTAAGTTGCACATCTTGTTAGACTACACTAAAAGGGAATGTTTGAACTTGCTGCACTCAACCATCTTCGTAGAAAAGCAACTGAATCCCAGAACCGAACTAGGTTATTTCACACAGTACACTGTTTGGCAATGAAGATGTTTGTTTTCTAAACAAACTACTTTAGAAATGAAGCGAAACTAGTAAGTTGTACATCTTGTTAGACTACACTAACTCAGAATATTTGAACTTGTTGCACTCAACCATCTTCGTAGAAAAGCAACTGATTCCTAGAAGCGAACTAGCTTATTTGATACAGTCCAGTGTTTGGCAATGAAGATGTTTGTTTTCTAAACAAACCAGTTCAGAAATGAAGTGAAACTAATAAGTTTTACATCTTGTTAGACTATACAAACTAAGAATGTTTTAACTTGCTGGACTCAACCATCTTCGAAGAAAAGCAACTGATTCCTAGAACAGAACTAGCTTATTTCACACAGTACACTGTTTGGCTATGAAGATGTTTGTTTTCTAAACAAAGTAGTTAAGAAATGAACTGAAATTAGTAAGTTGCACATCTTGCTAGATCAAACTAATTAGGAATGTTTGAACTTGCTGCCCTCAACCATCTTCGTAGAAAAGCAACGGATTCCTGGAACCGAACTAGCCTATTTTACACTGTACAGTTTTAGGCAATGAAGATGTTTGTTTTGTAAACAATCTACTTTAGAAATGAAGAGAAACTAGTAAGTTGTACATCTTGTTAGAATATACTAACAGGGAATGTTTGAACTTGCTACACTCAACCATCTTCCTAGAAAAGCAATTGATTCCTACAACCAAACTAGCTTATTTCACACAGTACAGAGTTCAGCAATGAAGATGTTTGTTTTCTCAACAAACGACTTTAGAAAAGAAATGAAACTAGTAAGTTGTACATCTTGTTAGATGCAACTAACTCAGAATGTTTGAACATTCTGCACTAAACCATCTTCGTAGAAGAGCAACTGATTACTAGAACCGATATATTTTATTTCACACAGTACAGTGTTTGGAAATAAAGATGTTTGTTTTGTAAACAAACTATTTTAGAAATGAAGCGAAAGTAGAAAGTTGAACACCTTGTTAGGCTACACTAACTCGGAATATTTGAACTTGCTGCACTCCACCATCTTCGTAGAAAAGCAACTGATTCCAAGAATCGAACTAGCTTATTTGATACAGTGCAGTGTTCGGCAATGAAGATGTTTGTTTTTCTAAACAAACTAGTTCAGAAATGAAGTGAAACTAATAAGTTTTACATCTTGTTAGACTATACTAACTAAGAATGTTTTAACTTGTTGCACTCAACCTTCTTCGAAGAAAAGCAACTGATTCCTAGAACCTAACTAGCTTATTTCACACAGTATAGTTTTCGGCAATGAAAATGTCTGTTTTCTATGCAAACTACTTTAGAAATGAAGCGAAACTAGTAAGTTGTACATCTTGTTAGTTTAAACTAACTCGGAATGTTTGAACATTGTGCACTATACCATCTTCATAGAAGAGCAACTGATTACTAGAAGCGATATATGTTATTTCACACAGTACAGTGTGTGGTAATGAAGATATTTGTTTTCTAAACAAATTATTTTAGAAATGAAGCAAAACTAGTAACTTCTACATCATATAAGACTACACTAACTAGAAATGTTTGAACTTGCTGCACTCAACCATCTTCGTAGAAAAGCAACTGATATCTAGAAACGAACGAGCTTATTTCACACAGTACAGTGTTCAGCAATGAAGATTTTTCTTTTGTAAACAAACTATTTTAGAAATGAAGCGAAAGTAGAAAGTTGTACATCTTGTTAGACTACACTAACCGGGAATGTTTGAACTTGCTGCACGCAACCATCTTCGTAGAAGTGCAACTGATTACTAGAACCGAAGTAGGTTATTTCACACAGTACAGTGTTCGGCAATGAAGATGTTTGTTTTCTAAACAAATTACGTTAGAAATGCAGTGAATCTAATAAGTTTTACATCTTATTAGACTACACTAATTAGGAATGTTTGAACTTGCTGCACTCAACCATTGAGTAGAATAGCAACTGACACCGAGAAACGAACTAGCTTATTTCACACAGTACAGTGTTTGGCAATGAAGATATTTGTTTTTTAGAGAAAATACGTTGGAATTGAAGCGAAACTAGTAAATTGTACATCTTGTTAGATTACACTGACAAGGAATGTTTGAACTTGCCGCACTCAACAATCTTCGTAGAAAAGCAACTGATTCCTATTACCGAACTAACTTATTTCATACAATATAATGTTAGGCAATGAAGATGTTTGTTTTGTAAATAAACTACTTTAGAAATGAAGTGAAACTAGTAAGTTGTACATCTTGATAGACTCCACTAACAGGGAATGTTTGAACTTGCGGCACTCAACCATCTTCATTGAAAAGCAAGTGATTCCTAGAACCAAACTAGCTTATTTCACACAGTACAGTGTTTGGCATTGAAGATATTTGTTTTCTAAACAAACTCCTTTAGAAATGAAGCGAAACTGGTAACTTGTACATCTTGTTAGACTACACTAACAGGGAATGTTTGAACTTGCTACACTCAACCATCTTCCTAGGAAAGCAATTGATTCCTAGAACTGAACAAGCTTATTTCACATAGTCCAGTGTTGGGCAAAGAAGATGTTTGTTTTCTAAACAAACCGCTTTAAAAATTAGGCGAAACTAATAAGTTGTATATCTTGTTAGACTACAGTAACTCGGAATGTTTAAATTTGCTGCACTCAACCATCTTCATAGAAAAGCGACTGATTCCTAGAACCTTACTAGCTTATTTCACACAGTAAAGTGTTTGGAAATTAAGATGTTTTTTTTCTAAGCACACTACTTTAGAAATGAAGCTAAACTAGTAAGTTGTACATCTTGTTAGACTACACTAACAGGGAATGTTTGAACTTGCTGAACTCAACCATCTTCTTAGAAAAGCAACTGATTCCTTGAATCAAACTAGCTTATATCTTAGAGTACAGTGTGGGGCAATGAAGATGTTTCTTTTCTAAACAACGTACTTATGAAATGAACTGTAATTAGTAAGTTGTACATCTTGTTAGATCACACTAATTAGGAATGTTTGAACTTGCTGCACTAAACTATCTTCGTAGAAAAACAACTGATTCCTTGAACCTAACTAGTTTATTTCACACAGTGCAGTGTTCGGTAATAAAGATGTTTGTTTTCTAAACAAACTACTTTAAAAATGAAGCGAAACTAGTAAGTTGAACATCTTGTTATACTAAACTAACTAAGAATGGTTGAACTTGCCACACTCAACCATCTTAGTTGAAAAGCAACTGATTCCTAGGAGCGAACTAGATAATTTCACTCAGTATAGTGTTCGGCAATGAAGATGTTTGTATTCTAAACAAATTACATTAGAAATACAGCAAAATGAGTAAGTTGTACATCTTGTTAGATTACACTGACAGGGAGTGTTTGAACTTGCTACACTCAACCATCTTCGTAGAAAAGCAACTAATTTCTAGAAAGAAACTAGCTTATTTCACACAGTACAGTGTTTGGAAATGAAGATGGTTGTTTTGTATACAAACTTCTTTAGAAATTAAGTGAAACTAGTAAGTCGTACATCTTGTTAAACTACACTAACTCGGAATGTTTGAACTTACTGCACTCAACCATCTTCGTAGAAAAGCGACTGAATCCTCGAACCGAACTAGCTTATTTCACACAGAACAGTCTTCGGAAATGAAGATGTTTGTTTTATAAGCACACTACTTTATAAATGAAGCGAAACTAGTAATTTGTACATCTTGTTAGCCTACACTAACTAGGAATGTTTGAACTTGATGCCCTCAACCATCTTTGTAGAACACCAACGAATTCCTAGAACCGAACTAGCTTATTTCACACAGTACAGTGTTCGGCAATGAAGATGTTTGTTTTCTAAACAAACTCCTTTAGAAATGAAGCGAAACTAGTAATTTGTACATCTTGTTAGCCTACACTAACTATGAATGTTTGAACTTGATGCCCTCAATCATCTTCGTAGAAAACCAACTGATTCCTAGAACCGAACTACCTCATTTCACACAGTGCAGTGTTTGGCAATAAAGATGTTTGTTTTCTAAACAAATTACGTTAGAAATGAAGTGAAACTAGTAAGTTGTACATCTTGTAAGATTACACTAACAAGGAATATTTGAACGTGATACATTCAGCCATCTTCGTAGAAAAGCAATTGATTCCTAGAACTGACCTAGCTTATTTCACACAGTACATTCTTTGGTAATGAAGATGTTTGTATTCTAAACATACTACTTTAGAAATGAAGCGAATCTAGTAAGTTGTACATCTTGTTAGACTACACTAAGAGGGAATGTTTGAACTTGCTGCACTCAACCATCTTTGTAGAAAAGCAACTGATTCCTAGAACCGAGTTAGCTTATTTCACACGGTACAGTGTTTGGCGATGAAGATATTTGTTTTCTAAACAAACTACTTTAGAAATGAAGCGAAACTAGTATGTTGTACATCTTGTAAGATTACACTAACAAGGAATGTTTGAACTTGATATACTCAACCTTCTTCGTAGAAAAGCAATTGATTCCTAGAACCGACCTAGTTTATTTCACACAGTACACTCCTTGGTAATGAAGATGTTTGTATTCTGAACAAACTATTTAGAAATGAAGCAAATCTAGTAAGTTGTACATCTTGTTAGACTACACTAACAGGGAATGTTTGAACTTGCTTCACTCAACCATCTTCGTAGAAAAGCAACTGATTCCTAGAACTGAGTTAGCTTATTTCACACAGTACAGTGTTTGGTGATGAAGATGTTCTTTTTTCCTAAACAAACTACATTAGAAATGAAGCGAAACTAGTAAGTTGTATAACTTGTTGGACTACACTAACTCGGAATGTTTGAACTTGCTGAATTCAACCATCTTCGTAGAAAACCAACTGATTCCTAGAACCAAAGTAGCTTATTTCACACAGTACAGTGTTCGACAGTGAAGATGTTTGCTTTCTAAACAAACTACTTTAGAAATGAAGCAAAACTAATAATTTTACATCTTGTGAGAGTACACCAACTAGAAATGTTTGAACTTTCTGGACTCAACCATCTTCGTAGAAAAGCAACTGATTCCTAGAAAGGAAGTAGCTTATTTCACACAGTACAGTGTTCGGCAATGAAGATGTTTGTTTTCTAAACAAACTACTTTAGAAATGAAGTGAAACTAATAAGTTTTACATATTGATAAACTACACCAACTGGAAATGTTTGAACCTGCTGAACTCAACCATCTTAGTAGAAAAGCAAGTCATTCCTAGAACTGAACTAGCTTATTTCACACGGTACAGTGTTTGGCGATGAAGATATTTGTTTTCTAAACAAACTACTTTAGAAATGAAGCGAAACTAGTAACTTGTACATCTTGTTAGACTACACTAACTAGGAATGTTTGAACTTGATGCACTCAAACACCTTCGTAGAAAATCATCTGATTCCTAGAACCCAAGTAGCTTATTTCACACAGGACAGTGTTCAGCAATGAAGATGTTTGTTTTCTAAACAAATTATGTTAGAAATGAAGCGAAACTAGTAAGTTGTACATCTTGTTAGATTACACTAACAAGGAATGTTTCAACTTGCTACACCCAACCATCTTCGTAGAAAAGGACTGCTTCCTAGACCCAAAATAGCTTATTTCACACAGGACAATCTTCGTTAATGAAGATGTTTGTTTTCTAAACAAACTACATTACTAAAGATGCCAAACTAATAAGTTGTACATCTTGTTAGACTACACTAACTCTGAGTATTTGAACATTCTGCCATCAACCATCTTCGTAGAAAAGCAACTGATTCCTAGAACCGAACTAGCTTATTTGACACAGTACAGTCTTCGGAAATGAAGATGTTTGTTTTCTAAACAAACTACTTTAGAAATGAAGCGAAACTAGTAAGTTGTACATCTTGTTAGACTACACTAAAAGGGAATGTTTGAACTTGCTGCACTCAACTATGTTCAAAGAAGAGCAACTGATTCCTAGAACCAAACTATCTTGTTTCAAACAGTCCAGTGTTCACAAATGAAGATGTTACTTTTCTAAAGAAACTACGTTAGGAATGAGGTGAAACTAGTAAGTTGTACATTTTGTTAGACTACACTAACAAGGAATGTTTGAACTTGTTGCACTCAACCATCTTCGTAGCAAAGCAACTGATTCCTAAAACCGAACTAGCTTATTTTACACAGTACATTGTTCGGCAATGAAGAATTTTGTTTTCTAAACAAACTACTTTAGAAATGAAGCGAAACTAATAAGTTTTACATCTTGTTAGACTACACTAACTAAGAATGTTTGAACTTGCTGCACTCAACTATCTTCATTGAAAAGCAAGAGATTCCTAGAACAGAACTTGCTTATTTCACACAGTACAGTATTCAGCAATGAGGTTGTTTGTTTTCTCAACAAATTACGTTAGAAATGAAGCTAAACTCTTAAGTTGTAAATCTTCTTAGGATACACTAACAGGAAATGTTTGAACTTGCTGCACTCAACCATCTTAGCAGAAAAGCAACTGATTTCTAGAACCGAACTAGCTTATTGAATAAAGTACAGTATTCGGCAATGAATATGTTTGTTTTCTAAAAAACTAGTTTAGAAATGAAGAGAAACTAATAAGTTTTACATCTTGTTTGACTACACTAACTAAGAATGTTTGAAATTCCTGCACTCAACCATCTTCTTAGAAAAGCAACTGATTCCTAGAACCACACTAGCTTATTTTACAGAGTACATTGTTTGGCAATGAAGATATTAGTTTTCTAAACAAACTACATTAGAAATGAAGCGAAAGTAGTAAGTTGTACATCTTCTTAGACTACACTAACAGGCAATGTTTGAACTTCCTGCACTCAACCATCATCGTAGAAAAGAAACTTATTCCTAGAACCGAACTAGCTTATTTCTCACAGTACATTGTTTGGCAATGAAGATGTTTGTTTTCTAAACAAACTACTTTAGAAATGAAGCGGAACTAGTAAGTTGTACATCTTGTTAGACCACACTAACAGGGAATGTTTCAACTTGCTGCACTCAGCCATCTTCATAGAAAAGCAACTGATTCCTAGAACCGAACCAGCTTATTTCACACAGTACAGTGTTCAGCAATGAAGATGTTTCTTTTCTAAACAAACAACGTTAGAAATGAAGCAAAACTAGTTAGTTGTACATCTTGTTACATTACACTAACAAGGAATGTTTGAACTTTTTGCACTCAACCATCCTAGTAGAAAAGCAACTGATACCTAGAACCTAACTAGCTTATTTCATACAGTACCGTGTGAGGCAATGAAGATGTTTTTTTCGTAAACAAACTACTTTAGAAATGAAGCGAAACTAGTAAGTTGTACATCTTGTTAGACTACACTAACAGGGAATGTTTGAACTTCCTACACTCACCCATCTTCATACAAAAGCAACTGATTCCTAGAACCTCACTGACTTATTTCACACAGTACAATGTTTGGCAATGAAGATGGGTGTTTTCTAAACAAACTACCTCAGAAATTAAGCGAAAGTAGTAAGTTGTACATCTCGTTAGACTACACTAACTAGCATGTTTGAACTTGCTGCATTCAACCATATTCGTTGAAAAGCAAGTGAATCTAGGTACATAACGTGCTTATTTCACACAGTACAGTGTTCGGAAATGAAGATGTTTGTTTCCTAAACAAACTACATTATAAATGAAGCTAAACTAGTAAACTGTACATCTTGTTAGATTACACTAACAAGGAATGTTTGAACTTGCTACACTGAATCATCTTCGTAGAAAAGCAACTGATTCCTTGAACCGAACTAGCTTATTTCATACAGTACAGTGTTTGGCAATGAAGATATTTGTTTTCTAAACAAACTACTTTAGAAATGAAGTGAAAGTACTAAGTTGTACATCTTGTTAGACTACACTAACAGGGAATGTTTGAACTGGCTGCACTCAACCATCTTCTTAGAAAAGCGACTGATTGCTAGAACCGAAATAGCTTATTTCACACAGTACGTTGTTTGGCAATGAAGATATTTGTTTTCTAAACAACCTACTTTAGAAATGAAGCGAAACTAGTAAGTTGTACATCTCGTTAGACTACACTGAACAAGAATGTTTGAACTTGCTGGACTCAACCATCTTATTACAAAAGCAACTGATTCCTAGAACCGAAGTAGCTTATTTCATACAGAAGAGTGTTAGGCAATGAAGATGTTTGTTTTGTGAACAAACTACTTTAGAAATGAAGCGAAACTAGTAAGTTGTCCATCTTGTTAGACTACATTAACAGGGAATGTTTGAACTTGCTGCACTCCACCATCTTCGTAGAAATGCAACTTATTCCTAGAACCGAACTAGCTTATTTCACACAGTACAGTATTTGGAAATGAAGACGTTTGTTTTCTAAACAAACTACTTTAGAAATGAAGAGAAACTAGTAAGGTGTACGTCTTGTTGGACTACACTAACTGAGAATGTTTGAACTTGTTGCACGCAGCCATCGTCTTAGAAAAGCAACTGATTCCTAGAACCGAACTAGCTTATTTTTCCCAGCACAGTGTTCAACAATAAAGATGTTTGTTTTCTAAACAAACTACTTTAGAAAAGAAGCGAAACTAGCAAGTATGACATCTTATTAGACTACACTAACTAAGAATGTTTGAACTTGCTGCACTCAACCATCTTCGCAGAAAAGCAACTGATTCCTAGAACTGAACTAGCTTATTTCATACAGTACAGTGTTATGCAATGAACATGTTTGTTTTCTAAAGAAACTACTTTGGAAACAAAGCGAAACAAGTAAGTTGTACATCTTGTCGGACTGCACTAACAGGGAATGGTAGAACTTGCTGAACTCAACCTTCTTCGTAGAAAAGCAATTGATTCCTAGACCCGAACTAGCATATTTCACACTGTACAGTGTTCGGCAATGAAGATGTTTGTTTTCTAAACAAACTACTTTAGAAATGAAGCGAACCTAGTAAGTTGTATATCTTGTTAGACTACACTCACAGGGAATGTTTGAACTTGCTGTACTCAACGATCTTCGTAGAAATGTAACTGATTCCTAGAACCGAACTAGCTTATTTCACACAATACAGTGTTCGGCAACGAAGATGTTTGTTTTCTAAACAAACTACTTTAGAAATGAAGAGAAACTAATAAGTTGTATATCTTGTTAGACTACACTAACTAGCAATGTTTTATCTTGATGCACTCAACCATCTTCGTTGAAAAGCAAGTGATTCCTAGAACTGAACTACCTTATTTCACACAGTACAGTGTTCGGCAATGAAGATGTTTGTTTTCTAAACAAAGAACTTTAGAAATTAACCGAAACTAGTAAATTGTACATCTTGTTAGACTACACTAACAGGGAATGTTTGAACTTGCTGCACTCAACCATATTCGTAGAAAAGCCACTGATTCCTAGAATTGAACTACCTTATTTCACACCGTATATTGTTTAGCAATGAAGATGTGTGTTTTCTAAACAAACTACTTTAGAAATGAAGTGAAACTAGTAAGTTTTACATCCTGTTAGTCTACACTAAAAGGGAATGTTTGAACTTGATACACTAAACCATCGTCGTAGAAAATCAACTGATACCTAGAACCGAACTAGCTTATTTTTCCAAGCACAGTGTTCGACATTGAAGATGTTTGTTTTCTAAAGAAACTGCTTTAGAAATAAAGCGAAACTAGAAATTATTACATCTTGTTAGACTACACTAAGTAAGAATGTTTGAACTTGCTGCTCTCAACCATCTTATTACAAAGGCTACTGATTCCTAGAACCGAAGTAGCTTATTTCAGAACAGTGTTAGGCAATGAAGATGTTTGTTTTGTGAACAAACTACTTTAGAAATGAAGCGAAACTAGTAAGTTGTCCATCTTGTTAGACTACACTAACAGGGAATGTCTGAACTTGCTCCACTCAACCATCTTCGGAGAAAAGCAACTGATTCCTAGAACCGAACTAGGTTATTTCACACAGTACAGTGTTTAGCAATGAAATGTTTGTGTTCTACTAAAACTACTTTAGAAATGAAGCAAATCTAGTAAGTTGTACATCTTGTTAGACTACACTAACAGGGAATGTTTGAACTTGCTGCACTCAACAATCTTAGTAGAAAAGCAACTAATTCCTAGTACTGAAGTAGCTTATTTCACACAGTATAGTGTTCGGCAATGAAGATGTTTGTTTTCTAAACAAAGAGCTTTAGAAATAAGATGAAACTAGTAAGTTGTACATCTTCTTAGACTACACTAACTAGCAATGTTTGAACTTGCTACACTCAGTCATCTTTGTTGAAAAGCAATTGATTCCTAGACCCGAACTAGCATATTTCACACTGTACAGTGTTCGGCAATGAAGATGTTTGTTTTCTAAACAAACTACTTTAGAAATGAAGCGAACCTAGTAAGTTGTATATCTTGTTAGACTACACTCACAGGGAATGTTTGAACTTGCTGTACTCAACGATCTTCGTAGAAATGTAACTGATTCCTAGAACCGAACTAGCTTATTTCACACAATACAGTGTTCGGCAACGAAGATGTTTGTTTTCTAAACAAACTACTTTAGAAATGAAGAGAAACTAATAAGTTGTATATCTTGTTAGACTACACTAACTAGCAATGTTTTATCTTGATGCACTCAACCATCTTCGTTGAAAAGCAAGTGATTCCTAGAACTGAACTACCTTATTTCACACAGTACAGTGTTCGGCAATGAAGATGTTTGTTTTCTAAACAAAGAACTTTAGAAATTAACCGAAACTAGTAAATTGTACATCTTGTTAGACTACACTAACAGGGAATGTTTGAACTTGCTGCACTCAACCATATTCGTAGAAAAGCAACTGATTCCTAGAATTGAACTACCTTATTTCACACCGTATATTGTTTAGCAATGAAGATGTGTGTTTTCTAAACAAACTACTTTAGAAATGAAGTGAAACTAGTAAGTTTTACATCCTGTTAGTCTACACTAAAAGGGAATGTTTGAACTTGATACACTAAACCATCGTCGTAGAAAATCAACTGATACCTAGAACCGAACTAGCTTATTTTTCCAAGCACAGTGTTCGACATTGAAGATGTTTGTTTTCTAAAGAAACTGCTTTAGAAATAAAGCAAAACTAGAAATTATTACATCTTGTTAGACTACACTAAGTAAGAATGTTTGAACTTGCTGCTCTCAACCATCTTATTACAAAGGCTACTGATTCCTAGAACCGAAGTAGCTTATTTCAGAACAGTGTTAGGCAATGAAGATGTTTGTTTTGTGAACAAACTACTTTAGAAATGAAGCGAAACTAGTAAGTTGTCCATCTTGTTAGACTACACTAACAGGGAATGTCTGAACTTGCTCCACTCAACCATCTTCGGAGAAAAGCAACTGATTCCTAGAACCGAACTAGGTTATTTCACACAGTACAGTGTTTAGCAATGAAATGTTTGTGTTCTACTAAAACTACTTTAGAAATAAAGCAAATCTAGTAAGTTGTACATCTTGTTAGACTACACTAACAGGGAATGTTTGAACTTGCTGCACTCAACAATCTTAGTAGAAAAGCAACTAATTCCTAGTACTGAAGTAGCTTATTTCACACAGTATAGTGTTCGGCAATGAAGATGTTTGTTTTCTAAACAAAGAGCTTTAGAAATAAGATGAAACTAGTAAGTTGTACATCTTCTTAGACTACACTAACTAGCAATGTTTGAACTTGCTACACTCAGTCATCTTTGTTGAAAAGCAAGTGATTCCTAGAACCGAACTAGCTAATTTCACACAGTACAGTCTTCGGCAATGAAGGTGTTTGTTTTCTAAGCACACTACTTTAGAAATGAAGCGAAACAGGTAAGTTGTACATGTTGTTAGACTACACTAACAGGGAATGTTTGAAATTGCTGCACTCAACCATCTTCGTAGAAAAGCAAGTGATTCCTAGAACCGAACTAGGTTATTTCACACAGTACAGTGTTCGGCCATGAAGATGTTTGTTTTCTAAACAAAGTAATTAAGAAATGAACTGAAACCAGTAAGTTGTACATCTTGTGAAATCAAAGTAATTAGGAATGTTTGAACTTGTATCACTAAACCATCTTCGTAGAAAACCAACTGATTCCTGGTACCGAACTAGCTTATTTCACATAGTCCAGTGTTCACAAATGAAGATGTTTCTCTTCTAAACAAACTACGTTAGAAATGAAGCGAAACTTGTAAGTTGTATGTTTTGTTAGACTGCACTAACTAGCAATGTTTGAACGTGCTTCACTCAATCATCTTCATTGAAAAGAAGTGATTCTTAGAACAGAACTTGCTTATTTCACACAGTACAGTGTTTGGCAATGAAGATGTTTGTTTTCTCAACAAACTACTTTAGAAATGAAGCAAAACTAGTATGTTGTACATCTTGTTAGACTACACTAACTAAGAATATTTGAACTTGTACTCAACCATCTTCGTAGAAAAGCAACTGATTCGTATGTCCAAACTAGCTCATTTCACACAGTACAGTGTTCGGCAATGAAGATGTGTGTTTTCTAAACAAACTACTTTAGAAATGAGGCTAAACTAGTAAGTAGTACAACTTGTTAGACCACACTAAAAAGGAATGTTTGAACTTGCTGCACTTAACCATCTTCGTAGAAAAGCAACTGATTCCGAGAACTGAACTAGCTTATTTCACAAAGTACAGTGTTTGGCAATGAAGATGTGTGTTTTCTAAACAAACTACATTAGAAAGGAAGAGAAACTAGTAAGTTGTACAGCTTGTTAGACTGCACTAACAGGGAATGTTTGAACTTGCTGCACTAAACCATCTTTGGTGAAAAGCAAGTGATTTATAGAACAGAACTTGCTTATTTCACACAGTACAGTGTTTGGCAATGAAGATGTTTGTTTTCTAAACAAACTACTTTAGAAATGAAGTGAAACTAGTTAGTTGTACATCTTTTTAGACTACACAAACAGGGAATGTTTGAACTCGCTGCACTCAACCATCTGCGTATACAAGCGACTGATTCCTAGAAATGAACTAGCTTATTTCACACAGTACAGTCTTCGGTAATGAAGATGTTTATTTTCTAAAGAAACTGCATTAGAAATGAAGCAAAACTAGTAAGTTGTATATCTTCTTACACTGCACTAACTAGCAATGTTTGAACTTGCTGCACTCAACCATCTTCCTTGAAAAGAAATTGATTCCTAGGACAGAAGTTGCTTATTTTACACGGTACAGTGTTTGGCAATGAAGATGTTTATTTTCTAAACAAAGTACTTAAGAAATGAACCGAAACTAGTAAGTTGTACATCTTGTTAGTTCACACTAATTAGGAATGTTTAAACTTGCTGCACTAAACCATCTTCGTAGAAAAGCATCTGATTCCTGGAACTGAACTAGCTTATTTCAAACAGTACAATGTTTGGCAATTAAGATGTTTGTTTTCTAAACATACTACTTTAGAAATGAAGCAAAACTAGTAAGTTGTACATCTTGTTAGACTCAATAACTAAGAATGTTTTAACTTGCTGCACTCAACCATCTTAGTAGAAAAGCAAGTGGTTCCTAGAACCGAACGAGCTTATTTCATACTGTACAGTGTTAGGCAATGAAGATGTTTCTTTTGTAAACAAACAACTTTAGAAATGACGCAAAACTAGTAAGTTGTACATCTTGTTAGACTACACTAACAGGGAATGTTTCAACTTGCTGCACTCAACAATCTTCGTTGAAAAACAAGTGATTCCTAGAACTGAACTACCTTATTTCACACAGTACAGTGTTCGGCAATGAAGATGTTTGTTTTCTAAAGAAATTACGTCAGAAATGAAGCGAAACTGGTAAGTTGTAAATCTTGCTAGGCTACGTTAGGAGGGAATGTTTGAACTTGCTGCACTCAACCATCTTCTTAGAAAAGCAACTGATTCCTAGAACCGAACTAGCTTATTTAACACAGTACCATCTTTGGCAATGAAGATGTTTGTTTTCTAAAGAAACTAATTTAGAAATGAAGTGAAACTAGTCAGTTGTACATCTTGTTAGACAACACTAACAGCGAATATTTGAACTTGTTGCACTCAACCATCTTTGTAGAAAAGCAACTGAATCATAGAACCGAACTAGCTTATTCCACACAGTTCAGTGTTCCGCAATGGAGATTTTTTTTCTAAACAAAGTACTTTAGCAATGAAGTGAAACTAATAATGTGAACATCTTGTTAGATCACACTAATTAGGAATGTTTGAACTTTCCGCACTCATTCTTCGTAGTAAAGCAACTGATTCCTGGATCTGAACTAGCTAATTTCACACAGTACAGTGTTCGGCAATGAAGATGTTTGTTTTCTGAACAAAGTACGTTAGTAAAGAAGCGAAACTTGTAAGTTGTACATGTTGTTTGACTACACTAACTAAGAATGTTTGAACTTGCTGCACTCACCCATCATCGTAGAAAAGCTACTGATTCCTAACACCAAAATAGCTTATTTCACACACTAGTATTTGGCAATGAAGATATTTGTTTTCTAAACAAACTACTTTAGAAATGAAGCGAAACTAGTAAGTTGTACATCTTGTTAGACTACACTAACAGGGAATGTTTCAACTTGCTGCACTCAACAATGTTTGTAGAAGACCAACTGTTTCCTAGAACCGAACTAGCTTATTTCACACAGTACAGTGTTTGGCAATGAAGATGTTTGGTTTGTAAGCACAATACTTTAAAAATCAAGCACAAACTAGTAAGTTGTACATCTTGTTATACTACAATGACAGGGAATGTTTGAACTTGCTGCACTCAACTATCTTCGTAGAAAAGCAACTGATTGCTAGACCCAAACTACCTTATTTCACCCAGCACAGTGTTCGACAATGAAGATGTTTGCTTTCTAAACAAACTACTTTAGAAATGAAGCAAAACTAGCAAGTTTTACATTTTGTTAGACTAAACTCACTAAGAATGTTTAAACTTGCTGCACTCAACCATCTTCGCAAAAAAGCAACTGATTCCTAGAACCGAAATAGCTTATTTCACACAGTATAGTGTTCGCCAATGAAAATGTTTCTTTTCTAAGCCAACTACGTTAAAAATGAAGCAACACTGGCCGGGCGTGGTGGCGCATGCCTTCAAAACCAGCACTTGGGAGGCAGAGGTAGGAGGATCGCCGAGAGTTCGAGGCCACCCTGAAACTACATAGTTAATTCCTGGTCAGCCTGGACCAGAGTGAGATCCTACCTCGCAAAACCAAAAAAAAAAAAAAAAAAAAAAAAAAAGAAGCAAAACTAGTAAGTTGTACATCTTGTTAGACTACACTAACTAGCCATCTTTGAACTTGCTGTACTCAACCATCTTCGTTGAAAAGCAAGAACCGAACTGGCTTATTTCGCACAGTACAGTGTTCGGCAATGAAGATGTGTTTTCTCAACAAACTACTTTAGAAATGATGCAAAACTAGTAAGTTGTACATCTTGTTAGCCTACACTAACAGGGAATGTTTGAATTGGTTGCACTCAACCATCTTCGTGGAAAAGCAACTGATTCCTAGAACCGAACTTCCGAATTTCATGCAGTACAGTGTTAGGCAATGAAGATTTTTTTTTCTAAACAAACTCCTTCAGAAATGAATCAATACTAGTAACTTGTTCATCTTGTTAGACTACACTAACTAAGAATATTTGGACTTGCTGCACTAAACCATCTTCGTACAAAAGCAACTGATTCCTGGAACCGAACTAGCGTACTTCACACAGAACAGTGTTTGGTAATGAAGATGTTTGTTTTGTAAACAAACTACTTTAGAAATGAAGCGAAACTACTAAGTCGTACATCTTGTTAGACTACACTAACAGGGAATGTTTGAACTTGCTGCACTCAACAATCTTGTAGAAAAGCAATTGATTCTTAGAACCGAACTAGCTTATATCACACAGTGCAGTGTTTGGCAATGAAGATATTTGTTTTCTAAACAAACTATTTTAGAAATGAAGCGAAACTAGTAACTTCTACATCTTATTAGAGTACCCTAACTGGGAGTGTTTGAACTTGCTACACTCAACCATCTTCGTAGAAAAGCCACTGATTCCTCGAAACGAACTAACTTATTTCACACTGTACAGTGTTTGGCAAAGAAGATATTTGTTTTCTAAACAAACTACTTTAGAAATGAAGCGAAACGAGTAAGTTGCACATCTTGTTAGACTACACTGACTCGGAATGTTTGAACATTCTGCACTAAACCAGGTTCGTAGAAAAGCAACGGATGCCTAGAACTGAACTAGATTATTTCACTCAGTACAGTCTTCGGCAATGAAGATGTTTGTTTTCTAAACAAATTACATTAGAGATGAAGCAAAACTAGTAAGTTGTACATCTTGTTAGATTACACTAACAAGGAATGTTTCAACTTGCTACACTCAACCATCTTCGTAGAAAAGCAACTGATTCCTAGTACCGAACTAGCGTATTTCAAACAGTACAATCCTCTGTAATGAAGATGTTTGCTTTCTAAACAAACTACTTTAGAAATGAAGCGAAACTAGTAAGTTGTACATCTTGTTAGACTACACTAACAGAGAATGTTTGAAATGCTGCACTCAACCATCATCATAGAACAGCAACAGATTCCTAGAACCGAACTAGGTTATTTCACACAGTACAATGTTCAGCATTGAAGATGTTTTTTTCTAAACAAACTATTTTAGAAATGAAGCGAATCTAGTAAGTTGTACATCTTGTTAGACTACACTAACTCGGAATATTTGAACTTGCTGCACTCAACCATCTTCGTAGAAAAGCAGCTGATTCCTAGAACTGAACTAGGTTATTTGATACAGTACAGTGTTTGACATTGAAGATGTTTGTTTTCTAAACAAACTAGTCCAGAAATGAAGCAAAACTAATAAGTTTTAGATCTTGTTTGACTATACTAAGAATGTTTTAACTTGCTGCATTCAACCATCTTCATAGAAAAGCAACTGATTCCTAGAACTGAACTAGCTCATTTCACACAGTACAGTGTTCTTCAATGAAGATGTGTGTTTTGTAAACAAACTACTTTAGAAATGAAGTGAAACTAGTAAGTTGTACATCTTGTTAGACTACACTAACTAGCAATGTTTGAACTTGATTCACTCAACCATCTTCGTTGAAAAGCAAGTGATTCCTAGAACAGAACTATTTAATTTCACATAGTACAGTGTTCGGCAATGAAGATGTTTGTTTTCTAAACAAAGTACTTAAGAAATGAACTGAAAGTAGTAAGTTGTACATCTTGTTAGATCACACTAATTAGGAATGTTTGAACTTGCTGCACTCAACAATCTTCGTAGAAAAGCAACTGATTCTTGGAAGCAAACTAGTTTATGTCACACAGTGCAGTGTTAGGCAATGAAGATGTTTGTTTTCTAAACAACCTGCTTTAGAAATTAAGCGAAACTCGTATGTTGTATATCTTGATAGACTACGCTAACTCGGAATGTTTAAACTTGCTGCACTCAACCATCTTCGTAGAAAAGCGACTGATTCCTAGAACCAAACTAGCTTATTTCACACAGTACAGTGTCTGTCAATGAAGATGTGTGTTTTGTAAACAAACTACTTTAGAAATGAAGTGAAACTAGTAAGTTGTACATCCTGTTAGACTACACTAACTAGCAATATTTGAACTTGATTCACTCAACCATCTTCGTTGAAAAGCAAGTGATTCCTAGAAGAGTACTATTTTATTTCACATAGTACAGTGTTCGGCAATGAAGATGTTTGTTTTCTAAACAAAGTACTTAAGAAATGAACTGAAAGTAGTAAGTTGTACATCTTGTTAGATCACACTAATTAGGAATGTTTGAACTTGCTGCACTCAACAATCTTCGTAGAAAAGCAACTGATTCTTGGAAGCAAACTAGTTTATGTCACACAGTGCAGTGTTAGGCAATGAAGATGTTTGTTTTCTAAACAACCTGCTTTAGAAATTAAGCAAAACTCGTATGTTGTATATCTTGATAGACTACACTAACTCGGAATGTTTAAACTTGCTGCACTCAACCATCTTCGTAGAAAAGCGACTGATTCCTAGAACCAAACTAGCTTATTTCACACAGTACAGTGTTCGTCAATGAAGATGTGTGTTTTGTAAACAAACTACTTTAGAAATGAAGTGAAACTAGTAAGTTGTACATCTTGTTAGACTACACTAACTAGCAATGTTTGAACTTGATTCACTCAACCATCTTCGTTGAAAAGCAAGTGATTCCTAGAACAGAACTATTTAATTTCACATAGTACAGTGTTCGGCAATGAAGATGTTTGTTTTCTAAACAAAGTACTTAAGAAATGAACTGAAAGTAGTAAGTTGTACATCTTGTTAGATCACACTAATTAGGAATGTTTGAACTTGCTGCACTCAACCATCTTCGTAGAAAAGCAACTGATTCCTAGAACCGAACTAGCTTATTTCACACAGTGCAGTGTTAGGCAATGAAGATGTTTGTTTTCTAAACAACCTGCTTTAGAAATTAAGTGAAACTCGTATGTTGTATATCTTGATAGACTACACTAACTCGGAATGTTTAAACTTGCTGCACTCAACCATCTTCGTAGAAAAGCGACTGATTCCTAGAACTGAACTAGCTTATTTCACACAGTACAGGGTTCGGCAATGAAGATGTGTGTTTTCTAAACAAACTTATTTAGAAATGAAGAGAAACTACTAAGGTTTACATCTTGTTAGACTACACTACTTGAGAATGTTTGAACTTGCTGCACTCAACCATCTTCGTAGAAAAGCGACTGATTCCTAGAACCAAACTAGCTTATTTCACACAGTACAGGGTTCGGCAATGAAGATGTGTGTTTTCTAAACAAACTTATTTAGAAATGAACAGAAACTAATGAGGTTTACGTCTTGTTAGACTACACTACTTGAGAATGTTTGAACTTGCTGCACTCAACCATCTTCGTAGAAAAGCGACTGATTCCTAGAACCGAACTAGCTTATTTCAAACAGTACAGTGTTCAGCAATTAAGATGTGTGTTTTCTAAACAAACTTATTTAGAAATGAACAGAAACTAATAAGGTTTACATCTTGTTAGACTTCACTAACTAAGAATGTTTGAATTTGCTGAACTCAACCATCTTCGTAGAAAAGCGACTGATTCCTATTACCGAAATAGCTTATTTCACTCAGTACAGTTGTCAGCAATGAAGATGTGAGTTTTCTAAACAAACTACTTTAGAAATGAAGTGAAACTAGTAAGTTGTACATCTTGTTGGACTACACTAACTAGCATTGTTTGACCTTGCTATACTCAACCATCTTCACAGAAAAGCAACTGATTCCTAGGAGCGGACTAGCTTATTTCAAACAGTACAGTGTTCGGAAATGAAGATGTTTGTTTTCTACACAAACTACTGTAGAAATGAAGCGAAACTGGTAAGTTGTACTTCTTGTTAGACTACACTAACTAAGAATGTTTGAACTTGTTGCACTCAACCATCTTAGTAGAAAAGCAACTGATTCTGAGAACCGAACAAGCTTTTATTTCATAGAGTACAGTGTTAGGCAATGAAGATGGTTGTTTTGTAAACAAACTACTTTAGAATTGAAGAGAAAGTAGTAAGTTGTACATCTTGTTAGACTACACTAAGAGGGAATGTTTGAACTTGCTTCATTCAACCATGTTCATAGAAGAGCAACTGTTTACTAGAACCGAACTGGCTTATTTCACACAGTACAGTGTTCGGCAATGAAGATGTGTTGTTTTCTAAAGAAACTACTTTAGAAATGAAGCGAAACTAGTCATTTTTACATCTTGTTAGTCTACACTAACAGGGAATGTTTGAACTTGCTGAACTCAACCATCTTCGTAGAAAAGGAACTGATACCTAGGACCGAGTTAGCTTATTTCACACAGTACAGTGTTTGGCAATGAAGATGTTTGTTTTCTAAACAAACTACTTTAGAAATGAAGCGAAACTAGTAAGTTGTACATCTTGTTAGACTACACTAATAGGGAATGTTTGAACTTGGTGCACTCAACCATCTTCGTAGAAAAGCAACTGATTGCTAGGAGGGAACTAACTTATTTATAGTGTTTGGCAAAGAAGACGTTTGTTTTCTAAACAAACTGCTTTAAAAATGAAGCGAAACTAGTAAATTGTACATCTTGTTAGATTACACTAACAAGGAATATTTAAACTTGCTGCACTCAACCATCTTCGTAGAAAAGCAACACATTCCCAGAACTGAACTAGCTTATTTCACACAGTACAGTGTTTGGCAATGAAGATGTTTGATTTCTAAACAAACTGCTTTAGAAATGAAGTGAAACTAGTAAGGCGTACATCTTCTTAGACTACACAAACTCGGAATGTGTGAACTTGCTGCACTCAACCATCTTGGTAGAAAAGAGACTGATTCCTAGAGCCAAACTAGCTTATTTTACACAGTACACCGTTCTTCAATGAAGATGTGTGTTTTCTAAACAAACTAATTAAGAAATGAAGCGAAACTAATAAGTTTTACATCTTGTTAGACTACACTAAGAATATTTGAACTTGATGCACTCCACCATTTTCTTAGAAAATCTACTGATTCCTAGAACCGAACTAGCTTATTTCACTAAGAACAGTGTTTGGCCTTGAAGATGTGTATTTTCTAAACAAACAACTTTAGAAATGAAGTGAAACTAATAAGTTTTACATCTTGTTTGACTACACTAACTAGGAATGTTTGAACTTGCTGCACTCAACCATCTTCGTTGAAAAAGTAACTGATTCCTAGAAGTGAACTATTTAATTTCACACAGTACAATGTTTGGTAATGAAGATGTTTGTTTTCTAAACAAACTGCTGTAGAAATGAAGCGAAACTAGTAAGTTGTACATCTTGTTAGACTACACTAACTAGTAATGTTTGAACTTGCTGCACTCAACCATCATCATTGAAAAACAAGTGATTCCTAGGACAGAACTTGCTTATTTCATACAGTACATGGTTCGGCATAAAGATTTCTGTTTTCTAAATAAAGTACTTAACAAATGAACTGAAACTAGTAAGTTGTATATCTTCTTAGATCACACTAATTAGGAATGTTTGAACTTGCTGCACTAAACCATCTTCGTAGAAAAGCAACAGATTTCTAGATCCGAACTAGCTTATTTCACACAGCACAATGTTCAGCAATGAAGATGTTTGTTTTCTAAACAAACTACTTTAGCAATGAAGCCAAACTAGTAGGTTGTACATCTTGTTAGACTACACTAACTACGAATGTTTGGAGTTGCTGCACTCAACCATCTTCGTAGAAGACCATCTGATTCCGAGAACCAAACTGGCTTATTTCACACAGTAGTGTTTGCAAATGAAGATATTTGTTTTCTAAACAAACTATTTTAGAAATGAAGTGAAACTAGTACCTTCTACATCTTATTAGACTACAGTAACTAGGAATGATTGAACTTGGTGCACTCAACCATCTTCGTAGAAAAGCAACTGATTCCTAGCAGCGAACTAGCTTATTTATACTGTTCGGCAATGAAGACGTTGGTTTTCTTAACAAACTACTTTAGAAATGAAGCGAAACTAGTACATTGTACAACTTGTTAGATTACACTAACAAGGAATGTTTGAACTTGCTGCACTCAACCATCTTCGTAGCAAAGCAACTGATTCCTTGAACCGAACTAGTTTATTTCACACAGTACAGTCTTCGGCAATGAAGATGTTTGTTTTCTAAACAAACTACTTTAGAAATGAAGCGAAACTAGTAAGTTGTACATCTTTTCACACTACACTAATAGGGAATGTTTGAACTTGCTGCACTCAAACATCTTCATAGAAAAGCAACTGATTCCTAGAATGGAACTAGCTTATTTTACACAGTACACTCTTTGGCAATGAAGATGTTTGTTTTCTAAACAAACGGTTTTAGAAATGAAGCAAAACTGGTAAGGTGTACATCTTCTTCGACTACAGTACCTCAGAATTTGTGAACTTGCTGCACTCAACCGTCTTCGTAGAAAAGTGACTGAATCCTAGAACCGAACTAGCTTATTTCACACAGTACAGTGATAGCCAATGAAGATGTTTGTTTTTAAACAAACTACTTTAGAAAAAGAAACGAAACTAGTAAGATTTACCTCTTGTTAGTCTCCACTAACTAAGAATGTTTGAACTTGCTGCACTCAACTATCTTTGTAGAAAAGCAACTGATTCCTAGAACTGAACTAGCTTATTTCACTCAGTACACTGTTCGGCAATGAAGATGTTTGTTTACTAAACAAACTATTTAGAAATGAAGAGAAACTACTAAGGTTTACATCTTGTTAGACTACACTAACTTGTAATGTTTGAACTTGCTGCACTCAACCATCTTCGTAGAAAAAGCAACTGATTCCTGGAACCAAACTAGCTTATTTCACACAGTACAGGGTTCGGCAATGAAGATGTGTGTTTTCTAAACAAACTTATTTAGAAATAAACTAAAACTAATAATTTTTACATCTTGTTAGACTACACTAACTTGAGAATGTTTGAACTTGCTGCACTCAACCATCTTCGTAGAAAAGCAACTGATTCCTAGAACCGAACTAGCTTATTTCAAACAGTACAGTGTTCAGCAATTAAGATGTTTGTTTTCTAAACAAACTTATTTAGAAATGAACAGAAACTAATAAGTTTACATCTTGTTAGACTTCACTAACTAAGAATGTTTGAACTTGCTGAACTCAACCATCTTGTTAGAAGAGCAACTGATTCCTATTACCGAAATGGCTTATTTCACTCAGTACAGTTGTCAGCAATGAAGATGTTTGTTTTCTAAACAAACTATTTTAAAAATGAAGCGAAACTAGTAAGTTGTACATCTTGTTGGACTACACTAACTAGCATTGTTTGACCTTGCTATACTCAACCATCTTCACAGAAAAGCAACTGATTCCTAGAACCGGACTAGCTTATTTCAAACAGTACAGTGTTCGGAAATGAAGATGTTTTTTTTCTAAACAAACTACTGTAGAAATGAAGGAAACTGGTAAGTTGTTCATCATGTTAGACTACACTAACTAAGAATGTTTGAACTTGTTGCACTCAACCATCTTAGTAGAAAAGCAACTGATTCTGAGAACCGAACAAGCTTTTATTTCACACAGTACAGTGTTTGGCAATGAAGATGGTTGTTTTGTAAACAAACTACTTTAGAATTGAAGAGAAAGTAGTAAGTTGTACATCTTGTTTGACTACACTAAGAGGGAATGTTTGAACTTGCTGCATTCAATCCATGTTCATAGAAGAGCAACTGTTTACTAGAACCGAACTGGCTTTTTTCACACAGTACAGTGTTTGCCAATGAAGATGTTTTTTTTCTAAACAAACTACTTTAGAAATGAAGCAAAACTAGTCATTTTACATCTTGTTAGTCTACACTAACAGGGAATGTTTGAACTTGCTGAACTCAACCATCTTCGTTTAAAAGCAACTGATACCTAGATCAAAACTTAGCTTATTTTACACAGTACAGTGTTTGGCAATGAAGATATTTGTTTTCAAAACAAACTACTTTAGAAATGAAGCTGAAACTAGTAAGTTGTACATCTTGTTAGACTACACTAATTAGGGAATGTTTGAACTTGGTGCACTCAACCATCTTTGTAGAAAAGCAACTGATTGCTAGAGGGAACTAACTTATTTATAGTGTTTGGCAAAGAAGACGTTTGTTTTCTAAACAAACTGCTTTAAAAATGAAGGGAAACTAATAAATTTTACATCTTGTTAGATTACACTAACAAAGAATATTTAAACTTGCTGCACTCAACCATCTTCCTAGAAAAACAACACATTCCCAGAACTGAAATAGCTTATTTCACACAGTACAGTGTTTGGCAATGAAGATGTTTGATTTCTAAACAAACTGCTTTAGAAATGAAGTGAAACTAGTAAGTTGTACATCTTCTTAGACTACACAAACAAGGAATGTTTGAACTTGCTGCACTAAACCATCTTGGTAGAAAAGAGACTGATTCCTAGAGCCAAACTAGCTTATTTTACACAGTACACCGTTCTTCAATGAAGATGTGTGTTTTCTAAACAAACTAATTAAGAAATGAAGCGAAACTAATAAGTTTTACATCTTGTTAGACTACACTAAGAATATTTGAACTTGATGCACTCCACCATTTTCTTAGAAAATCTACTGATTCCTAGAACCGAACTAGCTTATTTCACTAAGAACAGTGTTTGGCCTTGAAGATGTGTATTTTCTAAACAAACAACTTTAGAAATGAAGTGAAACTAATAAGTTTTACATCTTGTTTGACTACACTAACTAGGAATGTTTGAACTTGCTGCACTCAACCATCTTCGTAGAAAAGTAACTGATTCCTAGGAGTGAACTAGCTTATTTCACACAGTACAATGTTTGGTAATGAAGATGTTTGTTTTCTAAACAAACTGCTGTAGAAATGAAGCGAAACTAGTAAGTTGTACATCTTGTTAGACTACACTAACTAGTAATGTTTGAACTTGCTGCACTCAACCATCATCATTGAAAAACAAGTGATTCCTAGGACAGAACTTGCTTATTTCATACAGTACATGGTTCGGCATAAAGATTTCTGTTTTCTAAATAAAGTACTTAACAAATGAACTGAAACTAGTAAGTTGTATATCTTCTTAGATCACACTAATTAGGAATGTTTGAACTTGCTGCACTAAACCATCTTCGTAGAAAAGCAACAGATTTCTAGATCCGAACTAGCTTATTTCACACAGCACAATGTTCAGCAATGAAGATGTTTGTTTTCTAAACAAACTACTTTAGTGTATGAAGCCAAACTAGTAGGTTGTACATCTTGTTAGACTACACTAACTACGAATGTTTGGAGTTGCTGGACTCAACCATCTTCCAGAAATAGAAGACCATCTGATTCCGAGAACCAAACTGGCTTATTTCACACAGTAGTGTTTGCAAATGAAGATATTTGTTTTCTAAACAAACTATTTTAGGCCTGAAGTGAAACTAGTACCTTCTACATCTTATTAGACTACAGTAACTAGGAATGATTGAACTTGGTGCACTCAACCATCTTCAAGAGAAAAGTAACTGATTCAGAAAACACCAACTAGCTTATTTATACTGTTCCAGGTGGAAGAGAGTTGGTTTTCTTAACAAACTACTTTAGAAATGAGCGAAACTAGTACATTGTACAACTTGTTAGATTACACTAACAAGGAATGTTTGAACTTGCTGCACTCAACCATCTTCCTTTAAAGCATCTGATTCCTTGAACCAACTAGTTTATTTCACACAGTACAGTCTTGGCAAAACAAGATGTTTGTTTTCTAAACAAACTACTTTAGAAATGAAGCAAAACTAGTAAGTTGTACATCTTTTTACACTACACTAATAGGGAATGTTTGAACTTGCTGCACTCAAACATCTTCATAGAAAAGCAACTGATTCCTAGAATGGAACTAGCTTATTTTACACAGTACACTCTTTGGCAATGAAGATGTTTGTTTTCTAAACAAACGGTTTTAGAAATGAAGCAAAACTGGTAAGGTGTACATCTTCTTCGACTACAGTACCTCAGAATTTGTGAACTTGCTGCACTCAACCGTCTTCGTAGAAAAGTGACTGAATCCTAGAACCGAATTAGCTTATTTCACACAGTACAGTGATCGCCAATGAAGATGTTTGTTTTTTAAACAAACTACTTTAGAAAAGAAACGAAACTAGTAAGATTTACCTCTTGTTAGTCTCCACTAACTAATAATGTTTGAACTTGCTGCACTCAACTATCTTTGTAGAAAAGCAACTGTTTCCTAGAACCGAACTAGCTTATTTCACTCAGTACACTGTTCGGCAATGAAGATGTTTGTTTACTAAACAAACTACTTTAGAAATGAAGAGAAACTAGTAAGTTGTACATCTTGTTAGATCACACTAACAGGTAATGTTTGAACTTGCTGCACTAAGACATCTTCGTAGAAAAGCAACTGATTCCTGGAACCGAACTAGCTTATTTCACACAGTACAGTGTTCGGAAATGAAGATGTTTGGTTTCTAAAGAAACTACTTTTGAAATAAACTAAAACTAGTAATTTGTACATCTTGTTAGACTACACTAACTAGGAATGTTTGAACTTGCTGCACTCAACCGTCTTCGTAGAAAAGCAACTGATTCCTAGGAGTGAACTAGCTTATTTCACACAGTACAGTGTTTGGCAATGAAGATGTTTGTTTTCTGAACAAATTACGTTAGAAATGAAGTGAAACTAGTAAGTTGTACATCTTTGTAGACTACACTAACAGGGAATGTTTGAACTTGCTGCACTCAACCATTTTGTTAGAAGAGCAACTGATTCCGAGAACCGAATTGGCTTATTTCACACAGTACAGTGGTTGCCAATGAAGATATTTGTTTTCTAAACAAACTATTTTAAAAATGAAGCGAAACTAGTAACTTCTACATCTTATTAGACTACTTTAACTAGGAGTGTTTGAACTTGCTGCACTCAACCACCTTCGTAGAAAAGCAACTGATTGGTAGAACCGAACTAGCTTATTTCACACAGTACAGGGTTCGGCAATAGAGGTGTTTTTTTTCTAAACAAACTAGTTTAGAAATGAAGGGAAACTAATAAGTTTTTCATCATGTTAGACTACACTAACTAAGAATGTTTGGACTTGCTGCACTCAACCATCTTCGTAGAAAAGCAACTGATTCCTAGAACCGAACTAGCTTATTTCACACAGTACAGTGTTTGGCAATGAAGATGTTTGTTTTGTAAACAAATTACATTAGAATTGAAGGGAAACTAGTAAGTTGTACATCTTGTTTGACTACACTACCAAGGAATGTTTGAACTTGCTGCACTCAATCATCTTTGTAGAAGAGAAACTGTTTCCGAGAACCGAACTGGCTTTTTTCACACAGTACAGTGCTTGCCCATGAAGATATTTTTTTCCTAAACAAACTACTTTAGAAATGAAGCAAAACTAGTAAATTGTACATCTTGTTAGAATACACTAACTAGCAATGTTTCAACTTGCTGCACTCAACCATCTTCGTTTAAAAGCAAGTGATTCCTAGATCAAAACTTGTTTATTTTACACAGTACAATGTTCCGCAATAAAGATATTTGTTTTCAAAACAGGGTACTTAAGAAATGAGCTGAAACTAGTAAGTTGTACATCTTCTTAGATCACACTAATTAGGAATGTTTGAACTTGCTGCACTCAACCATCTTTGTAGAAAAGCAACTATTTCCTAGAACAGAACTAGCTTATTTCACACAGTACAGAGTTCGGCAATGAAGATGTTTGTTTTCTTAACAAACTAGTTTAGGAATGAAGGGAAACTAATAAGTTTTACATCCTGTTAGACTACACTAACTAAGAATGTTTGAACTTCCTGCACTCAACCATCTTCCTAGAAAAACAACTGATTCCTAGAACCGAAATACCTTATTTCACACGGTACAATGTTTGGCAATGAAGATGTTTGTTTTGTAAACAAATTACGTTAGAATTGAAGTGAAACTAGGAAGTTGTACATCTTGTTAGACTACACTAACAAGGAATGTTTGAACTTGCTGCACTAAACCATCTTTGTAGAAAAGCAACTGATTCCGAGATCCGAACTGGCTTATTTCACACAGTACAGTGTTCGGCAGTGAAGATGTTTGTTTTCTAAACAAACTAGTTTAGAAATGAAGCGAAACTTGTAAGTTGTACATCTTGTCAGAATCCACTAACAGGGAATGTTTGAACTTGCTGCACTCAACCATCTTCGTAGAAAAGCAACTGATTCCGAGAACCGAACTAGCTTATTTCATCCAGTACAGTGTTAGGCATTGAAGATGTTTGTTTTCTAAGCATACTACTTTAGAAATGATGTGAAAGTAGTAACTTCTACATCTTATTAGACTACAGTAACTAGGAATGTTTGAACTTGCTGCACTCAACCATCTTCGTAGAAAAGCGACGGACTCCTAGAACCAAACTACCTTATTTCAAACAGTACAGTCTTCCAAAATGAAGATGTTTGTTTTCTAAGCTAAGTACTTTAGAAATGAATCAAAACTAATAAGTTGTACATCTTGTTAGGATATAGGAACAGGGAATGTTTGACCTTGCTGCACTCAACAATCTTCGTAGAAAACCAACTGATTCCTATTATCGAACTAGGTTATTTCACACAGTACTGTGTTTGGCAATGAAGATATTTCTTTTCTAAACAAACTACTTTAGAAATGAAGCCAAACTAGTAACTTGTACATCTTGTTAGACTACACTAACAGGGAATGTTTGAACTTGCTGCACTCAACCATCTCCGTAGAAAAGCAGCGGACTCCTAGAACCGAACTAGCTTATTTCACACAGTACAGTGTTCCCCAATGAAGATGTTTCTTTTCTAAACAAAGTACGTTAGTGTATTAGTCAGGGTTCTCTAGAGGAACAGAATGGATAGAACGAATCGTATTAAAAGGGGATTTATTGGATTAGCTTACAGAGTCCAGAAATAGCAGGTTGCAGGTCCGAGAGTCAAGAAACCCGGTAGCTGCTCAGTGCACGAGGCTGGAGGCCTCAGCAGTCCCAATCCGGCACTGAAGGCCTGGAGGCTTCCTGGAGAGACGATGCTCTTCAGTCCACCCTGGTCTTCAGTCCACACTGGAGAGCAGCAACACCAAGCAGCAGGTACCAAGCAGAAAACACCAAGTAGCTAGTATCACTGGCAGCCAGGTGGCAGAGAGAGAGCCTTTCTTCCCAGAGCTCCTTTTTGTCAACCAGCCCCCTCCTCCAAGAGGGGCTGCCCACTCTGGGCCGCCCACTCTGGGGGAAGGCTTACCCCTGGGGGAAGGATTCTTCCTTTAGTTAATCCATCCTAGAGGCAGCCTCAGAAACACATTTATGAGGAATGTCTGTGTATTCTTAAACAAATCAAGTTGACACAAACTTAACCATCACAGTTAGAAATGAAGCAAAACTAGTAAGTTGTACATCTTGTTAGACTACAATAAAAAGAAATGTTTGAACTTGCTTCACTCAACCATCATCGTAGAAAAGGAACTGATTCCTAGAACCGAAATAGCTTATTTCACACAGTACAATCTTCGGTAATGAAGATGTTTGTTTTCTAAACAAACAACGTTGGAAAGGAAGGGCAACTAGTAAGTTGTACATCTTGTTAGACTACACTAACTCAGAATGTTTGAACATTCTGCACTCAACCATCTTCGTAGAAAAGCAACTGAATCCTAGAACCGAACTAGCTTATTTGACACACTACAGTCTACGGCAATGAAGACGTTTGTTTTCTAAACAAACTACTTTAGAAATGAAGCGAAACTAGTAAGTGGTACATCTTGTTAGACTACACTAAAAGGGAATGTTTGAACTTGCTGCACTCAACTATCTTTGCAGAAAAGCAACTGATTCCTAAACCGAAGTAGCTTATTTCACACAGTACAGTGTTTGGCAATAAAGGTGTTTGTTTTCTAAACAAATTACGTTAGAAATGAAGTGAAACTAGTACGTTGTACATCTTGTAAGATTACACTAACAAGGAATGTTTGAACTTGCTGTACTCAACCATCTTCGTAGAAAACCAACTGATTCCTAGAACCTAGTTAGCTTATTTCACACAGTAGTGTTTGGCGATGAAGATGTATGTTTTTTAACAAACTACTTTAGAAATGAAGCGAATCTAGTAAGTTGTACATCTTGTTAGACTACACTAACTCGGAATGGTTGAACTTGCTGCATTCAACCATCGTCGTAGAAAAGCAACTGATTCCTAGAACCGAAGTAGCTTATATCACACAGTACAGTGTTCGGCAATGAAGATGTTTGTTTTCTAAACAAACTATAAATGAAGCGAAACTAATAAGTTTTACATCTTGTTCGACTACACTAACAAGAAATGTTTGAACTTGCTGCACTCAACAATCTTAGCATAAAAGCAACTGATTCCTAGAAACAAACTAGCTTATTTCACACAGTACAGTGTTTGGTAATGAATATGTTTGTTTTCTGAACAAACTACTTTAGAAATGAAGCGAAAGTAGTAAGTTGTACATCTTGTTAGACTACACTAAGAATGATTGAATTTGCTGCACTCAACTATCTTCGTAGAAAAGCAACTGATTCCTAGAAGCGAACTTGCTTATTTCACACAGTAGTATTTGGCAATGAAGATATTTTTTCCTAAACAAACTACATTAAAAATGAAGGGAAACTAATAAGTTGCACATCTTGATAGAATACACTAAAAGGGAATGTTCTAACTTGCTGCACTCAACCATCTTCTTAGAAAACCAACTGATTCCTAGATCCGAACTAGCTTATTTCACACAGTACAGTGTTCGGCAATGAAGATGTGTGTTGTCTAAACAAACTATTTTAGAAAAGAAGGGAAAATAGTAAGTTGTACATCTTGTTAGACTACACTAACTAGCAATGTTTGAACTTGCTGCACTCAACCATCTTCGTAGAAAAGCAACTGATTCCTACAACCGAATTAGCTTATTTCATACAGTGCAGTGTTAGGAAATGAAGATGTTTGTTTTGTAAACAAACGACTTTAGAAATGAAGAGAAACTAGTAAGTTGTACATCTTGTTAGGCTACACTAACAGGGAATGTTTGAACTTCCTGCACTCAACCATCTTTGTAGAAAAGCAACTGATTCATAGAACCAAACTAGCTTATTTCACACACTACAGTGTTCGGGAATGAAGATGTTTGTTTTCTAAACAAATTATGTTAGAAATGAAGCGAAAGTAGTAAGTTGTAAATCTTCTTAGGCTACACTAACAGGGAATGTTTGAACTTGCTGCACTCAACCATCTTCATAGAAAAGCAACAAATTCCTACAACCGAACTAGCTTATTTCACACAGTACAGTGTGTGGCAATGAAGATGTTTGTATTCTATACAAAGTAGCTTAGAAATGAAGCAAAACTAATAAGTTTTAGAACTTGTTAGACTACACTAACTAAGAATGTTTGAACTTGCTGCACTCAAACATCTTCGTTGAAAAGCAAGTAATTCCTAGAACAGGACTAGCTTATTTCACATATTACAGTGTTGGGAGTGAAGATGTTTGTTTTCTAAACAAACTTTGTTAGAAATGAAGCGAAACTAGTAAATTGTACATCTTGTTAGATTACACTAAGAAGGAATATTTGAACTTGCTGCACTCAACCATCTTCATAGAAAAGCAACTGATTCCTAGAACCGAACTACCTTATTTCACACAGTACAGTGTTTGGCAATGAACATGTTTGTTTTCTAAACAAACTACTATAAAAATGAAGCAAAACTAGTAAATTGTACATCTTGTTAGACTACACTAACTAAGAATGTTTGAACTTGCTGCACTAAACCATCTTAGTAGAAAAGCACCTGATTCCTACAACCGAATTACCTTATTTCGTACAGTACAGTGTTACGAAATGAAGATGTTTGTTTTGTAAACAAACTACTTTAGAAATGAAGTGAAACTAATAAGTTTTACACCTTGTTAGACTAAACTAATAGGGAATGTTTGAACTTGCTGTACTCAACCGTGTTCATATCTTATTTCACACAATACAGTCTTCGGGAATGAAGATGTTTGTTTTCTAAACAAACTAGTTTAGAAATGACGTGAAACTGGTAAGTTGTACATCTTGTTACACTTCACTACTAGGGAATGTTTGAACTTGCTGCACTCAACCATCTTCGTAGAAAAGCAACTGATTACTAGAACCGAACTAGCTTATTTCACACAGTACAATGTTTGTAAATGAAGATGTGCATATTCTAAACAAACTACTTTAGAAATGAAGCCAAACTAGTAACTTGTACATCTTGTTAGATTAAACTAACAGGGAATGTTTGAACTTGCTGCACTCAACAATCTTCGTTGAAAAGCAAGTGATTCCTATAACAGAACTTGCTTATTTCACACAGTACAATGTTCGGCAATGAAGATGTTTGTTTTCAAAACAAAGTACTTAAGAAATGAACTGAAACTAGTAAGTTGTACATCTTGTTAGATCACACTAATTAGGAATGTTTGAACTTGCTGCATTCAGCCATCTTCGTAGAAAAGCAACTGATTCCTGGAATCGATCTAGCTTATTTCACACAGTACAGTCTTCGGGAATGATGATGTTTATTTTCTAAACAAACTAATTGAGAAATGAAGCGAAACTAGGAAGTTGTACATTTTTTTTTACTTCACTAACAGGGAATGTTTGAACTTGCTGCACACAACCATCTTCCTTAGAAAAGCAACTGTTTCCTAGAACGGAACTCACTTATTTCACACAGTACAGTGTTTGAAATGAAGATATGTATGTTCTAAACAAACTGCTTTAGAAATGAAGCGAAACTAGTAAGTTGTACATCTTGTTAGACTACACTAACTCGGAATGTTTGAACTTGCTGCACTCAACGATCTTCGTAGAAAAGGGACTGATTTCTAGTACCGAACTAGCTTATTTCACACAGTACAGTCTGCGGCAATGAAGATGTTTGTATTCTAAGCACACTACTTTATTAATGAAGCAAAACTAATAAGTTGTACATCTTGTTATACTACGCTAACAGGGAATGTTTGAACTTGCTGCACTGAACCATCTTCGTAGAAAAGCTAATGATTCCTAGAACCGAACTAGCTTATTTCACACAGTACAGTGTTCGGCAATGAAGATGTTTGTTTTCTAAACAAAGTGCTTAAGAAATGAACTGAAACTAGTAAGTTTTACATCTTGTTAGATCACACTAATTAGGAATGTTTAAACCTGCTGCACTAAACCATCATCGTAGAAAAGCAACTGATTCCTGGAACCGAACTAGCTTATTTCAAACAGTACAGTGTTCGGCAATGAAGATGTTTGTTTTTTAATTTAGAATTGAAGGGAAACTAGTAAGTTGTAAATCTTGTTAGACTACACTAACTAGGAATGTTTGAACTTGCTGCACTCAACCATCTTCGTTGAAAAGCAACTGATTCCTAGGAGCAAACTACCTTATTTAACACAGTAAACTGTTTGGCAATGAAGATGTATGTTTTCTAAATAAATTACGTTAGAAATGAAGCGAAACTCTTACGTTGTACATCTAGTTAGTCTACACTAATAGGCAATGTTTGAACTTGTTGCTCTCAACCATCTTCATAGAAGAGCAACTGATTCATCGAACCGAACTGGCTTATTTTGCATAGTACAGTGTTTGCCACTGAAGATATTTGTTTTCTAAACAAACTATTTTAGAAATGCAGTGAAACTACTAACTTCTACATCTTATAAGACACACTAACTAAGAATGTTTGTATTTGCTGCACTCAACCAGCTGCGTAGAAAAACAACTAATTCCTAGAGCCGAACTAGCTTATTTCACACAGTACAGTCTTCAGCAATGAAGATGTTTGTTTTCAAAACAAACTGCTTTAGAAATGAGGCCAAACTAGTAACTTGTACATCTTATTAGACTACACTAACAGGGAATGTTTGAACTTGCTGCGCTCAACCATCTTCGTAATTAAGCAACTGATTCCTAGAACCGAACTAGCTTATTTCACATAGTACAGTGTTTGGCAATGAAGATGTGTGTTTTCTAAACAAACTAATTTAGAAATGAAGCGAAAGTAGTAAGTTGTACATCTTGTTAGACTACACTAACTAGCAATCTTTGAACTTGCTGCACTCAACCATCTTCGTTGAAAAGCAAGTGATTCCTAGAACAGAACTTGGTTATTTCACACAGTACAGTCTTCGGGAATGAATATGTTTGTTTTCTAAGCACAATACTTTAGAAATCAAGCAAAACTAGTAAGTCATACATCTTGTTAGACTACACTAACAGGGAATGTTTGAACTTGCTGCACTGAACCATGTTCGTAGAAAAACAGCTGATTCCTAGAACCAAACTAGCTTATTTCACACAGTACAGTGTTTGGCAATGAATATGTTTGTTTTCTAAACAAACTACTTTAAAAATGACGCGAAACTAGTAACTTGTACATCTTGTTAGACTACACTAAGAATGTTTGAACTTGCTGCACTAAACCACCTTAGTAGAAATACAACTGATTCCTACAACCGATTTAGCTTATTTCATACAGTACAGTGTTACGAAATGAAGATGTTTGTTTTGTAAACAAACTACTTTAGAAATGAAGCGAAACTAATAAGTTGTACATCTTGTTAGACTACACTAACAGGGAATGTTTGAACTTGCTGTACTCAACCGTGTTCATATCTTATTTCACACAATACAGTCGTCGGGAATGAAAATGTTTGTTTTCTAAACAAATTACGTTAGAAATGAAGTGAAACTCTTAAGTTGTACATCTAGTTAGTCTACACTAATACGGAATGTTTGAACTTGTTGTACTCAACCATCTTCGTAGAAGAGCAACTGATTCCTCGAACCAAACTGGCTTCTTTCACACAGTACAGTGTTTGCGAATGAAGATATTTGTTTTCTAAACAAACTATTTTAGAAATGAAGCGAATCTAGTAACTTCTACATCTTATTAGACAACACTAACTACGAAAGTTTGAATTTTCTGCACTCAACCATCTTCGTAGAAAAGGAAATGATTCCTAGAACTGAACTAGCTTATTTCACACAGTACAGTGTTTGGCAATGAAGATGTTTGTTTTCTAAACATACTACATTAGAAATGAAGTGAAACTAGTAAATTGTACATCTTGTTAGATTATACTAATAAGGAATGTTTGAACTTGCTGCACTCAACCATCTTCGTAGAAAAGCAACTGATTCCTAGAACCGAACTAGCTTATTTCACACAGTACAGTCTTTGGCAATGAAGATGTTTGTTTTGTAAACAAACTACTTTAGAAATGAAGTGAAACCAGTAAGTTGTACATCTTGTTAGACTACACTAATAGGGAATGTTTGAACATGCTGCACGCAACCATCTTCGTAGAAAAGCAACTGATTCCTAGAATGGAACTAGCTGATTTCATACAGCACACTGTTAGGCAATGAAGATGTTTGTTTTCCAAATAAACTACTTTTAAAAATGAGGCGAATGAACTAAGTTGTACATCTTGTTAGATTACACAAACAAAGAAAGTTTGAAGGTGCTGCACTCAACCATCTTTATAGAAAAGCAACTGATTCCTAGAATCGAACTAGCTTATTTCACACAGTATAGTGTTCGGCAACGGAGGTGTTTGTTTTCTAAACCAACTGCTTTACAAATGAAGTGAAACTGGAAAGTTGTACATCTTTTTATACTACACTAGCTAGTAATGTTTGAACTTGCTGCACTCAACCATCTTCGGAGAAAAGCAAATGATTCCTAGAACAGAACTAGTTTATTTCACACATTACAATGTTCAGCAATGAAGATGTTTGTTTTTAAAGAAACTACTTTAGAAATGAGGCGAAATGACTAAGTTGTACATCGTGTTACATTACAAAAACAAGGCAAGATTGAAGTTGCTGCACTGAACCTTCTTCGTAGTAAAGCAACTGATTCCTTGAACCGAACTAGCTTATTTCACACAGTACAGTGTTCGGCAATGAAGATGTTTGTTTTCTAAACAAACTACTTTAGATATGAAGCGAAACTAGTATGTTGTACATCTTGTCAGACTACGATAACAGGGAATGTTTGAACTTGCTGCACTCAACCATCTTCATAGGAAAGCATCTTATTCCTAGAACCGAACTAGCTTATTTCACACAGTACAGTGGTCGGATATGAAGATGTTTGTTTTCTAAACAAACTACTTTAGAAATGAATCGAAACTAGTAAATTGTACATCCTGTCATACTACGATAACAGGGAATCTTTGAATTTGCTGCACTCAACCATCTTCGTAGGAAAGCAACTGACTCCTAGAAACGAACTAGCTTATTTCACACAGTACACTGTTTGGAAATTAAGATGTTTGTTTTTTAAAGAAAGTACTTTATAAATGAAGTGAAACAAGTAAATTGTATATCATGTTAGATTACATTAACTAGGAATGTTTGAACTTGCTGCACTCAACCACCTTTGTAGAAAAGCAATTGATTCCTAGAACCGAACTAGCTGATTTCACACAATACAGTGTTAGGCAATGAAGATGTTTGCTTTCTGAATAACCTACTTTAGAAATGATGTGCATCTACTAAGTTGTGCATATTCTTAGATAACAGAAACAAGGAAAGTTTGAAGTTGCTGCATGCAACCATCTTCGGAGAAAAGCAACTGATTCCTAGAACCGAACTAGCTTATTTCACACATTACAGTGTTCAGCAATGAAGATGTTTGTTTTTTAAACAAACTACTTTAGAAAAGAAACGAAACTAGTAAGTTGAAAATCTTGTTAGACTACACTGACTAGGAATGTTTGAACTTGCTCCACTCAACCATCTTCGTAGAAAAGCAAGTGTTTCCTAGTACAAAACTAGGTTATTTCACACAATACACTGTTAGGCTATGAAGATGTTTGTTTTCTAAAAACCTACTTTAGAAATGAGGCAAATCTACTAAATTGTATATCTTGTTAGATTACACAAAGAAGGAAAGTTTGTAGTTGCTACACCCAACCATCTTCCTAAAAAGCAACTGATTCTAAGAACCAAACTAGCTTAATTTACACAGTACAATGTTTGGCAATGAAGATCTTTGTTCTCTAAAGAAAGTACTTTAGAAATAAAGCGAAACTACAAAGTTGTACATGTTGTTAGATTACACAAACAAGGAAACTTTGAAGTTGCTGCACTCAACCTTCTTCTTAGAAAAGCAACTGATTCCTAGAATGGAACTAGCTTATTTCACACAGTACAGTGTTCGGCAATGAAGATGTTTGTTTTTTAAACAAACTACATTAGAAATTAAGCGAAACAACTAAGTTGCACATCTTGTTAGTCTACACTAACTAGGAATGGTTGAACTTGCTGCACTCAACCATCTTCGTAGAAAAGCAACTTATTCCTTGATCCAATCTAGCTTATTTCACACAGTACATTGTTAGGCAATGAAGATATTTGTTTTCTCAACAAACTCCATTAGAAATTCGGTGAATCTTCTAAGTTGTACATCTTGTTAGATTAAACAAACAAGGAAAGTTTGAAGTTGCTGGACTCAACCTTCTTCGTAGAAAAGCAACTGATTCCTAGAACCGAACTAGCTTATTTCACAAAGTACAGTGTTCGGCAATAAACATGTTTGTTTTCTAAACAAACTACTTTAGAAATGAAGCGAAACTAGTAAGTTGTACAACTTGTTAGACTACACTAACTAGGAATGTTCGATCTTTCTGCAGTAAACCATCTTCGTAGAAAAGCAACTGATTCCAAGAACCGAACCAGCTTACTTCACAGAGTATAGTGTTCAGAATGAAGATGTTTGTTTTCTAAAAAAACTACTTTAGAAATGAAGCGAAACTTGTAAGTTGTACATCTTGTTAGGCTATACTACCAAGGAATGTTTGAACTTGCTGCACTGAACCATGTTCGTAGAAAAGCAACTGATTCCTAGAATCGAACTAGATTATTTCATACAGTACAGTGTTCGGCAATGAAGATGTTTGTTTTCTAAACAAACAACTTTAGAAATGAGGCCAGTCTACTAAGTTGATCATCCTGTTAGATTACACAAACAAGGAAAGTTTGAAGTTGCTGTACTCAAACATCTTCATGGAATAGCAAGGAATTCTTAGAACTGAACTACCTTATTTCACACAATACAGTGTTCAGCAATGAAGATTTTTTTTCTAAGCAAACTACTTTAGAAATGAAGCAAAACTACCAAGTTGTACATCTTTTTAGACTACACTAACGAGGAATGTTAGAACTTGCAGCACTCAACCATCTTCGTAGAAAAGCAGCTGATTCCTAGAAAGAAGGTAGCTTATTCCACACATTACAGTGTTCGGCAATGAAGATGTTTTTTTTCTAATGAAACTACTTTAGAAATGAAGCGAAACTTCTAAGTTGTACATCTTCTTAGACTACACTAACAGGGAATGTTTGACTTGCTGCACTGAACCATCTTCGTAGAAAAGCAACATATTCCTAGAACCGATCTAGCTTATTTCACACAGTACAGTCTTCGGCAATGAAGATGCGTGTTTTCTAAACAAAGTACTTTAGAAATGAAGTGAAACTAGTAAGTTGTTCATCTTGTTAGATTACACTAACTAGGAATGGTTGAACATGCAGAACTCAACCATCTTCGTAGAAAATCAACTGATTCCTAGAACCGAACTAGCTTATTTCACACAGTACAGTGTTTGGCAATGAAGATGTTTGTTTTATAAAGAAACTACTTTAAAAATGAGGCCAATCTACTAAGTTGCACATCTTTTTAGATCACACAAACAAGGAAAGTTTGAAGTTGCTGCACGCAACCATCTTCGTTGAAAAGCAAGTGATTGCTAGAACCGAACTACCTTATTTCACACAATGCAGTGTTAGGCAATGAAGATGTTTGTTTTCTAAACAAAGTATTTTAGAAATGAAGTGAAATTAGTAAGTTGTACATCTTGTTAGATTACACTAACTTGGAATGTTTGAACTAGCTGCACTCAATCACCATTGGAGAAAAGCAACTGATTCCTAGAACCGAACTAGCTTATTTCACACAATACAGTGTTTGGCATTGAAGATGTTTGTTTTCTAAACAAACTACTTTATAAATGAAGCGAAACTAGTAAGTCGTACGTCTTGGTAGACTCCACTAACTAGGAATGGTTGAACTTGCTGCACTCAACCATCTTCGTAGAAAAGCAACTGATTCCTAGAACCGAACTTGCTTATTTCACAAAGTACAGTGTTAGGCAATGAAGATGTGTGTTTTCTAAACAAACTACTCTAGAAATGAAGCAAAACTAGTAAGTTGTACATCTTGTTAGTCTACACTAACTACCAATGTTTGAACTTGCTGCACTCAACCATCTTCGTTGAAAAGCAAGTGATTCCTAGAACAGAACTTGCTTATTTCACAAAGTACAGTATTCGGCAATGAAGATGTTTGTTTTCTAAACAAAGTACTTAAGAAATGAACTGAGGGCTGGAGAGATGGCTTAGCAGTTAGGGCACCTGCCTCCTAAGCCTAAGAATGCTGGTTCCACTCTCCAGCAGTTCCAATCTCCAGGTCCCATGTTTAGCCAGATGCAAAGTGATGCAAAGGCACAATGTCACACTTGCCCACAAGGGGGCACACACATCTGGATTTCATTCACAGCAGCTGAGATGCTGCTGGCGCACCCATCTCTATCTGTCTTCCTCTCCATCTCTCTCTGTCTCTGTGTCTCTCTCTCAAAAAAAAATTTAAAAAAAAAGAAATGAACTGAAACTAGTAAGTTGTACATCTTGTTAGATCACACTAATTAGGAATGTTTGAACTTGCTGTACTCAACCATGTTCGTAGAAAAGAAACTGATTCCTGGAACCTAAATGGCTTATTTCATACAGTACAGTGTTCGGCAATGAAGATGTTTGTTTTCTAAACAAACTACTTTAGAAATGAAGCAAAACTAGTAAGTTGTACTTCTTGTTAGACTACACTAAGTAGGAATGTTGGAACTTGCTGCACTCAACCATGTTCGTAGAAAAGCAACTGTTTCTGAGAAACGAACTAGCTACTTTCACACAGTACATTGTTTAGCAATGAAGCAATAATAGTACGTTGTACATCTTGTTAGACCACACTAACAGGTAATGTTTGAACTTGCTGCAATCAACCATCTTCGTAGAAAAGCAACTGATTCCTAGAACCGAACTAGCTTATTTCAGAAAGTACAGTTTTGGGCAATGAAGATGTTTCTTTTCTAAGCAAACAATGTTAGAAATCAAGCGAAACTAGTAAGTTTTACACCTTGTTACATTACACTAACAAGAAATGTTTAAACTTGCAGCACTCAACCATCTTCGTAGAAAAGTAACTGATTCCTAGAAACGCAATGGCTTATTTCACACAGTACAGTGTTCAGCAATGAAGATGTTTGTTTTCTAAACAATCTGCTTTAGAAATGAAGCCAAACTAGTAACTTGTATATCTTGTTAGACTACAATAACAATGAATGTTTGAACTTGCTTCACTGAACCATCTTCGTAGAAAAGCAAGTGATTCCTAGAACAGAACTTGCTTATTTCACACACTACAATGTTCCGCAATGAAGATTTTTGTATTCTAAACAAAGTACTTAAGAAAGGAACTGAAACTAGTAAGTTGTACATCTTCTCAGATCACACTAATTATTAATGTTTCAACTTGCTGCGCTAAACCATCTTCGTAGAAGGCAACTGATTCCTGGACCCGAACTAGCTTATTTCACACAGTACAGTGTTCAGCAATGATGATGTTTGTTTTCTAAACAAACTACTTTAGAAATGAAGCGAAACTAGGAAGTTGTACATCTTGTTAGACGACAGTAACTTAGAATGTTTGAAATTGCTGAACTAAACCATTTCGTAGAGAAGCAACTGAGTTCTGGAACTGAATGATCGGCAACGAAGATGTTTCTTTTCTAAAAAATGACTTTAGAAATGAAGCGAAACTAGTAAGTTGTACATCTTGCTAGACTACACTAACAAAGAATATTTGAACTTGCTGCACTCAACCATCTTAGTAGAAAAGCAACTGATTCCTAGAACAGAACTAGCTTATTTCATACAGTACAGTGTTCGGCAATGAAGATGTTTGTTTTGTAAACAAACTACATTAGAAATGAAGCGAAACTAGTAATTTGTACATCTTGTTAGACTACACTAACAGGGAATGTTTGAACTTGCTGCACTCAACCATCTTCATAGAAAACCAACTGATTCCTAGCACTGAACTAGCTTATATCACACAGTACAGTGTTTGGCATTGAAGATATTTGGTTTCTATACAAACTCCTTTAGAAATGAAGCGAAACTAGTAACTTGTACTTCTTTTTATACTACACTAACTAGGAATGTTTGAACTTGCTGCACTCAACCATCTTCGTACAAAAGCAAATGATTCCTAGGAGCGAACTATCTTATTTGACACAGTACAGTGTTCGGCAATGAAGATGTTTGTTTTCTAAAAAATTACGTTAGAAATGAAGCGAAACTATTAAGTTGTACATCTTGTTAGACTACACTAACAGGGAATGTTTGAACTTGCTGCACTCAACCATCTTCATAGAAAAGCAAATGTTTCCTGGAAACGAACTGGCTTATTTCACACAGTACAGTGTTCGGCAATGAAGATGTTTGTTTTCTAAACAAACTAGTTTAGAAATGAAGGGAAACTACTAAGTTTTACATCTTGTTTAGACTACACTAACTTAGAATGTTTGAACTTGCTGCACTCAAGCATCTTCGTAGAAAAGCTACTGATTCCTAGAACCGAACTAGCTTAATTCACACAGTACAGTGTTCAGGAATGAAGATGTGTGTTTTCTAAACAAACTACTTTAGAAATGAAATGAAACTAGTAAGTTTTACATCTTGTTAGACTACACTAACTCGCAATGTCTGAACTTGCTACACTAATCCATCCTCGTTGAAAAGCCAGTGTTTCCTAGAACAGAAGTTGCTTTTTTCACACAATACAGTGTTCGGCAATGAAGATGTTTGTTTTCTAAACAAAGTACTTAAAAAATGAACTGAAACTAGTAAGTTGTACATCTTGTTAGATCACATTAATTAGGAATGTTTGAACTTCCTGCACTAAACCATCTTCGTGGAAAAGCATCTGATTTCTGGAACAAAACTATCTTATTTCACACAGTACAGTGTTCGGCGATGAAGATGTTTCTTTTCTAAACAAACTACTTTAGAAATGAAGGGAAACTAGTAAGTTGTTCATCTTGTTACACTACAGTAACTAGGAAGGTTTGACCTTGCTGCACTGAACCATCGTCGTACAAAAGCAACTGATTCCTAGAAGCGAACTAGCTTATTTCACACAGTACAGTCTTTGGCAATGAAGATGTTTCTTTTCTAAACAAAGGTCTTACGAAAGGAACTGAAACTACTAAGTTGTACACCTTGTTAAATCACACTAATTACGAATGTTTGAAATTGCTGCACTAAAAAATCTTCGTAGAAAAGCAACTGATTCCTGGATAGAAACTAGCTTATTTCACACAGTACAGTGTTCGGCAATGAAGATGTTTGTTTTCTAAGCAAACTATTTTAGAAATGAAGCGAAACTAGTAAGTTGTACATCTTGGTAGACAACACTAACAGGGAATGGTTGAACTTGCTGCACTCAACTATCTTCGTAGAAAAGCAACTGACTCCTGGAACCGAACTAGCTTATTTCACAAAGTACAGTGTTTGGCAATGAAGATGTTTCTTTTCTAAACAAACTAGTTTAGAAATGAACCAAAACTAGTAAGTTGTACATCTTGTTAGGCTACACTGAGAATGTTTGGACTTGCTGCACTATACCATCTCCATAAAAAAGCATCTGATTCCTAGATCTGATCGAGCTTATTTCACACAGTACAGTGTTTGGCAATGGAGATGTTTGTTTTCTAAACAAACTACTTTAGAAATGAAGCCAAACTAGTGAGTTGTACATCTTGTTAGACTACACTAACAAGCAATGCTTGTTTTCTAAACAAACTGCTTTAGAAATGAAGCGAAACTATTAGTTGGACATATTGTTAGTCTGCACTAACAGGGAATGTTTGAACTTGATGCACTCAACCATCTTCGTAGAAATGCAACTGATTCCTAGAAGCGAATTAGCTTATTTCAACAGTACAGTGTTCGGCAATGAAGATGTTTCTTTTCTAAACAAACTACTGTAGAAATGAAGTGAATCTAGTAAGTTGTACATCTTCTTAGACTACATTAACAGGGAATGTTTGAACTTGCTGCACTCAACCATCTTCGTAGAAAAGCAACTCATTCCTAGAACCGAACTAGCTTATTTCACACAGTACACACTTCGGCAATGAAGATGTTCGTTTTCTAAACAAACTATTTTAGAAATGAAGTGAAACTACTAAGTTGTACATCTTGTAAGACTACACTAACAAGCAATGATTGAACTTGCTGCACTCAACCGTCTTCATTAAATAGCACTTGATTCCTAGAACAGAACTTGTTTATTTCACACAGTACAGTGTTCGGCAATGAAGATGCTTCTTTTCTAAACAAAGGTCTTAAGAAATGAACTGAAACTAGTAAATTGTACATCTTGTTAAATCACACTAATTATAATGTTTGAACTTGCAGCACTAAGCCATTTTAATAGAAAAGCAACTCATTATTAGAACCAAACTAGCTTATTTCATACAGTACTGTGTTAAGCAATGAAGATGTTTGTTTTGTTAACAAACTACTTTAGAAATGAAGTGAAACTAGTAAGTTGTACATCTTCTTAGAATACACTAATAAGGAATGTTTGAACTTGCTGCACTCAACCATCTTCATTGAAAAGCAAGTTATTCCTAGAACAGAACTTGATTATGTCACACAGTACAGTGTTGTGCAATGAAGATGTTTGTTTTCTAAACAAAGTACTTTAGAAATGAAGCAAAACTAGTAAGTTGTACATCTTGTTAGCCTACACTAATAGTGAATGTTTGAACTTGCTGCACTCAACCATCTTCGTTGAAAAGCAAGTTATTCCTAGAACAGAACTTGCTTAATTTACACAGTACAGTGTTTGGCAATGAAGATGTATGTTTTCTAAACAAAGTACTTAAGAAATGAACTGAAACTAGTAAGTTGTACATCTTGTTAGATCACACTAATTAGGAATGTTTGAACTTGCTGCACTCAACCATCGTCGTAGAAAAGCAACTGATTCCTGGAACCGAACTAGCTTATTTCACACAGTACAGTGTTTGGCAATGAAGATATGTGTTTTCTAAACAAACTGCTTTAGAAATGAAGCAAAACTAGTAAGTAGTGCATCTTGTTAGACTACACTAACAGGGAATGTGTGAACTTGCTGCACTCAACATTCTTCCTAGTAAAGCGACTGATTCCTAGAACCGAACTAGCTTATCTCGCACAGTACAGTGTTTGGCAAAGAAGATATTTGTTTTCTAAACAAACTACTTTAAAAATGAAGCGAAACTAGTAGGTTGTTCATCTTGTTAGTCTACACTAACAGGGAATGTTTGAACTTGCTGCACTCAACCATCATCGTAGAAAGCCAACTGATTTCTATAACTGAACTAGCTTATTTCACACAGTACAGTGTTCGGCAATGAAGATGTTTGTTTTCTAAAAAAAGTTCTTAAGAAATGAACTGAAACTAGTAAGTTGTACATCCTGTTAGACCACACTAATTAGGAATGTTTGAACTTACTGCACTAAACCATCTTCGTAGAAAAGCAACTGATTCCTGGAACCGAACTAGCTTATTTCACACAGTACAGTGTTCGGCAATGAAAATGTTTGTTTTCTAAACAAACCACTTTAGAAATGAAGCGAAACAAGTTAGTTGTACATCTTGTTAGACTACACTAACTAAGAATGTGTGAACTTGCTGCACTCTACAATCTTAATAGAAAAGCAACTGATTCCTAGAACCGAACTTGCTTATTTCATACACTACAGTGTTAGGCAATGAAGATGTTTGATTTGTAAACAAACTACTTTAGAAATGAAGCGAAACTAGTAAGTTGTACATCTTGTTAGACTACACTAACAGGGAATGTTTGACCTTGCTGCACTCAACCATCTTCGTTGAGAAGCAAGTTATTCCTAGAACTGAACTAGCTTATTTCACACAGTACAGTGTTCGGCAATGAAGATGTTTTTTTTCTAAACAAATTACGTTAGACATGAAGCAAAACTACTAAGTTGTATATCTTGTTAGGCTACACTTACAGGGAATGGTTGAACTTGCTTGTTTCTTACAAACTAAGTGATTTAGAACCGAATGAATTTCACCCAGTACACTGTTCGGCAATGAAGATGTTTGTTTTCTAAACAAACTAGTTTAGTAATGAAGCGAAACTAATAAGTTTTACATCTTGTTAGACTACACTAACTAAGAATGTTTGAAAGTGCTGCACTCAATAAACTTTGTAGAAAATCGACTGATTCCTAGAACCGAACTAGCTTTTTTCACACAGTACAGTCTTCCGCAATGAAGATGTTTGTTTTCTAAGCACACTACTTTAGAAATGAAGCGAAACTAGTAAGTTGTACATCTTGTTAGACTACACTAACGGAATGTTTGAACTTGCTGCACTCAACCATCTACGTAGAAAAGCAAACGATTCCTAGAACCGAACTAGCTTATTTCACACAGTACAGTGTTCGGCAATGATGATGTTTGTTTTCTAAACAAAGTACTTAAGAAATGAACTGAAACTAGTAAGTTGTACATCTTGTTAGATCACACTATTTAGGAATGTTTGAACTTGCTGCACTAAACCATATTCGTAGAAAAGCAACTGATTCCTAGAACCGAACTAGCTTATTTCACACAGCACAGTGTTCGGCAATGAAGATGTTTGTTTTCTAAACAAACTACTTTACAAATGAAGCGAAACTAGTAAGTTGTAAGTCTTGTTACACTACACAAACTAGGAATGTTTGAACTTGCAGCACTCAACCATCTTCGTTGAAAAGCAACTGATTCCTAGGACCAAAGTACCTTATTTTACACAGTACAGTGTTTTGCAATGAAGATGTATGTTTTCTAAACAAATTAAGTTAGAAATGAAGCGAAACTCTTACATTGTACATCTAGTTACTCTATACTAATAGGGAATGTTTGAACTTGCTGCACTCAACCATCTTCGTAGAAAAGCAAATGATTCCGCGAACCGAACTGGCTTATTTCACACAGTACAGTGTTTGGCAATGAAGATATTTGTTTTCTAAACAATCTGTTTTAGAAATGAAGCCAAAATAATAACTTCTACATATTATTAGACAACAGTAACTAGGAATGTTTGAACTTGCTGCACTCAACCATCTTCATAGAAAAGCAACTGATTCTTAGAACCGAACTAGCTTATTTCACACAGTACAGTGTTCGGCTATGAAGATGTTTGTTTTCTAAATAGACTACTTTAGAAATGAGGCCAAACTAGTAACTTGTACATCTTATTAGACTACACTAACAGGGAATGTTTGAACTTGCAGCACTCAACTATCGTCGTAGAAAAGCAACTGATTCCTAGAACTGAACTAGCTTATTTCACACAGTACAGTCTTCGGCAATGAAGATGTTTGTTTTCTAAGGACACTACTTTAGAAATGAAGCGAAAGTAGTAAGTTGTACATCTTGTTAGACCACACTAGTAAGGAATTTTTGAACTTGCTGCACTCAACCGTCTCCATAGAAAAGCAACTGAATCCCAGAACTGAACTAGATTATTTAATACAGTACAGTGTTTGGAAATGAAGATATTTGTTTTCAAAACTAACTACTTTAGAAATGAGGCCAAACTAGTAACTTGTACATCTTATTGGACTACAATAACTGGGAATGTTTGAACTTGCTGCACTCAACCATCTTTGTAGAAAAGCAACTGATTCCTAGAACCGAACTACCTTATTTCACACACTACATTGATTGTCAAAGAAGATGTTTCTTTTGTAAACAAACTACATTAGAAATGAAGCGAAACTAGTAAGTTGTATATCTTGTTAGACTCCACTAACTGGCAATGCTTGAACTTGCTGCACTCAACCATCTTCATCAAAAATCAAGTGATTCCTAGAACAGAACTTGCTTATTTCACACAGTACAGTGTTTGGCAATGAAGATGTTTGTTTTCTAAACAAAGTACTGAAGAAAGGAACTGAAACCTGCAAGTTGTACATCTTGTCAGATCACACTAATTAGGAATGTTTGAACTTCCTGCACTCAATCATCTTCGTAGAAAAGCAACTGATTCCTGGAACCGACCTAGCTTATTTCACACAGTATAGTGTTCCACAATGAAGATGTTTCTTTTCTAAACAAACTACTTTAGAAATGAAGAGAAACTAGTAAGTTGTACATCTTGTTAGACTACACTAGCTAAGAATGTTTGAACTTTCTGCACTCAACCATCTTATTAGAAAACCAATTGATTCCTAGAACCAAACTGGCTTATTTCATACAGTACACTGTTAGGCAATGAAGATGTTTGTTTTGTAAACAAACTACTTTAGAAATGAAGTGAAACTAGGAACCTGTACATCTTGTTAGGCTACACTAACTAGCAATGTTTGAACTTGCTGCACTAAACAATCTTCGGAGAAAAGCAACTGATTCCTAGAACCAAACGAGCTTATTTCACAAAGTACAGTGTTTGGCAATGAAGATGTTTGTATTCTAAACAAACAGCTTTAGAAATGAAGCAAAACTAGTAAGTTGTACATCTTGTTAGACTACACTAACTCGGAATGTTTGAACTTGCTGCACTCAACCATCTTCATAGAAAAGCAACTGATTCCTAGATCCGAAGTAGCTTATTTCACACTGCACTCTTCGGCAATGAAGATGTTTGTTTTCTAAAGAAACTACGTTAGACATGATGAAAAACTAGTAAGTTGTACATCTTGTTAGACTACACTAAAAGGGAATGCTTGAACTTGCTGCATTAAACGATCTTCGTAGAAAAGTAACTGATTCCTAGAATGGAACTAGCTTTTTTCACACTGGACAATGTTCTGCAAAGAAGATGTGTGTTTTCTAAACAAACTACTTGAGAAATGAAGCGAAACTAGTAACATGTAAATCTTGTTAGGCTACACTAACTAGCAATGTTTGAAGTTGCTGCACTGAACCATCTTCGTACAAACCCAACTGATTCCTAGACCCGAACTAGCTTATTTCAAACAGTACAGTGTTCGCCAATGAAGATGTTTCTTTTCTAAACAAATTATGTTAGAAATGAAGCGAAACTAGTAAGTTGTACATCTTCTTAGACTCCACTAACAGGGACTGTTTGAACTTGCTGCACTCAAACATCTTCGTAGAAAAGCAACTGATTCCTAGAACCGAACTAGCTTATTTCACACAGTTCAATCTTCAGCAATGAAGATGTTTGTTTTCTAAACAAACTACTTTAGAAACGAAGTGAAAGTAGTAAGTTGTACATCTTGTTAGACTACACTAACAGGGATTGTTTGAACTTGCTGCACTCAACCGTCTTTGTAGAAAAGCAACTAATTCCTAGAACCGAACTAACTTATTTCACACAATACAGTGTTTGGCAATAAAGATGAGTGTTTTGCAAACAAACTACTTTAGAATTGAAGCGAAACTAGTCAGTTGTACATCTTGTTAGGCTACACTAACAGGGAATGTTTGAACTTGCTGCACTCAACCATCTTCGTAGAAAAGCAACAAATTCCTAGGACCGAACCAGCTTATTTCACACAGTACAGTGTTCGGCAATGAAGATGTTTATTTCCTAAACAAAGTACTTAAGAAATGAACTGAAACTAGTAAGTTGTACATCTTGTTAGATAACACTAATTAGGAATTGTTGAACTAGCTGCACTAAAGCAACTTAGTAGAAAAGCCACTGATACCTGGAACCTAACTAGCTTATTTCACCCAGTACAGTGTTCCATAATGAAGACGTTTGTTTTCTAAACTAACTACTTTAGAAATGAAGCGAAACTAGTAAGTTGTACATATTGTTAGGCTACACTAACAGGGAATGTTTGAACTTGCTGCACTCAACGATCTTCTTAGAGAAGCAATTGATTCCTAGAATCGAACTAGCTTATTTCACACAGTACATTGTTTGGCAATGAAGATATTTGTTTTATAAACAAGCTGCTTTAGAAATGAAGCGAAACTAGTAAGTTGTACAACTTGTTAGACTAAACTAACAGGGAATGTTTGAACTTGCTGCACTGAACCGTCTCCGTCTAAAAGCAACTGATTCCCAGAAATGAACTAACTTATTTCACACAGTACATTGTTCTGCAATGAAGATGTTTCTTTTCTAAACAAACAACATTAGAAATGAAGCGAAACTAGCAAGTTGTACATCTTCTTAGACTACACTAACAGGGAATACTTGAACTTGCTGCACTCAACCATCTTCGTAGAAGAGCAACTGATTCCAAGAACTGAACTGGCTTATTCCACACAGTACAGTGTTTGGCAATGAAGATGTTTTCTAAACAAACTACTTTATAAATGAAGTGAAACTAGTAAATTGTTCATCTTGTTAGATTACACTAACTAGGAATGTTTGACCATGCAGAACTCAACCAACTTGGTAGAAAATCAACTAATACGTAGAACCGAACTAGCTTATTTCACACAGTACAGTGTTTGGCAATGAAGATGTTTGTTTTATACACAAACTACTTTAAAAATGAGGCCAATCTACTAAGTTGCACATCTTGTTAGATTACACAAAGAAGGAAAGTTTGAAGTTGCTGCACGCAACCATCTTCATTGAAAAGCAAGTGATTCCTAGAAACGAACTACCTTATTTCACACAATACAGTGATAGGCAATGAAGATGTTTATTTTCTAAACAAAGTATTTTATAAATGAAGTGAAATTAGTTAGTTGTACATCTTGTTAGATTACACTAACTAGGAATGTTTGAACTAGCTGCACTCAACCAACCTTGGAAAAAGACAACTGCTTCCTAGAACCGAACTAGCTTATTTCACACAGTACAGTGTTTGGCATTGAAGATGTTTGTTTTGCAAACTAACTACTTTAGAAAGTAAACGAAACTCGTAAGTTGTACATCTTGTTAGATTACACTAACTAGGAATGTTTGAACTTGGTGCACTCAACCATCTTCGTAGAAAAGCAACTAATTCCTAGTACTGAACTAGCTTATACCACAAAATACAGTGTTCGGCAATGAAGATATTTGTTTTCTAAAGAAACTACTTTAGAAATAAAGTGAAACGAGTAGGTTGTATATCTTCTTAGATTACACTAACAAGGAATGTTTGAACTTGCTGCACTCAACCATCTTTGGAGAAAAGCAACTAATTCCTAGACCTGAACAAGCTTATTTCACACAATATAGTGTTCGGCAATGAAGATGTTTGTTTTCTAAACAAAGAACTTTAGAAATGAGACGAAAGTAGTAAGTTGTACATATTGTTAGATTACACTAACAAGGAATGTTTAAACGTGCTGCATTCAACCATCTTAGTAGAAGAGCAACTGATTCCTAGAACCGAACTAGATTATTTCATACAGTACAGTGTTAGGCAATGAAGATATTTGTTTTCTAAACAAACTACTTTAGAAATAAAGCGAAACTAGTAAGTTGTACATCTTTTTAGAATACACTAACTACGAATGTTTGAACTTGCAGCACTCAACCACATTTGTGGAATCGCAACTGATTCCTAGAACCGAACTAGCATATTTCACACAATACAGTGTTAGGCAATGAAGATGTTTGTTTTCTAAACAAACTACATTAGAAATGAATCAAAACTAGTAAGTTGTATATCTTTTTAGATTATACTAACTACGAATGTTTCAACTTGCAGCACTCAAACATCTTCGTAGAAAAGCACCTGATTCCTAGAACCGAACTAGCTTATTTCACACAATACAGTGTCCGGCAATGAAGATGTTTTTTTTTCTAAACAAACTACTTTAGAAATGAAGCGAAACTACTAGGTTGTACATCTTGTTAGACTACACTAACTCAGAAAGTTTGAACTTGCTGAACTCAAACATCTTCGTAGAAAAGCAACTGATTCCTAGAACCGAAGTAGCTTTTTTCATACAATACATTGTTAGGCAATAAAGATGTTTGTTTTCTAAACAAACTACTTTAGAAATGAGGCGAATCTACTAAGTTGTATATTTTGTTGGATTTCACTAAGTAGGAAAGTTTGAACTTGCTGCACTCAACCACCTTTGCAGAAAAGAAAGTGATTCCTAGAACCAAACTACCTTATTTTACACAGTACTGTGTTCGGCAATGAAGATGTTTGTTTTCTAAACAAAGTCCTTTATAAATGAAATGAAACTGGTAAGTTGTACATCGTGTTAAACTAACAGAGAATGTTTGAACTTGCGGCACTAACAATATTCGCAGAAAAGCAACTGATTCCTAGAAACAACCTAGCTTATTTCATACACTACAGTGTTAGGCAATGAAGATGTTTGTTTTCTATACAAACTACTTTAGAAATGAGATGAATCTATTAAGTTATACATCTTGTTAGTTTACACAAAGAAGGAAAGTTTGAAGTTGCTGCACTAAACCATCTTCGTAGAAAAGTAACTGATTCCTAGAACCGAACTAGCTTATTTCACACAGTACAGTGTTCGGCAATGAAGATGTTTATTTTCTAAACAAACTACTTTAGAAATGAAGCGAAACTAGTAAGTTGTACATCTTGTTAGACTACACTAACAGGGAACGTTTGAACTTGCTGCACACCACCATCTTCATTGAAAAGCAACTCATTCCTAGAACCGAACTAGCTTATTTCATACAGTACAGTGTTAGGCAATGAAGATGTTTATTTTCTAAACAAGCTACTTTAGAAATGAAGCGAAACTTGTAGGTTGTACATCTTTTTAGATTATACAAACAAGGAAAGCTTTAAGTTGCTGCACTCAACCTTCTTCGTAGGAAAGCAACTGATTCATATAACCGAACCAGCTTATTTCACACAGTACACTGTTCGGCAATGAAGATGTTTGGTTTCTTAACAAACTACTTTAGAATTAAGCAAAACTCGTAAGTTGTACGTCTTGTTAGACTCTATTAACTAGGTATGGTTGAACTTGCTGCATTCAACCATTGTTGTAGAACAGCAACTGATTCCGAGAACCGAACTAGATTATTTCACATAGTACAGTGTTCGGCAATGAAGATGTTTGATTTCTAAAGAAAGTACTTTAGAAATGAAGCGAAACTAGTAAACTGTACATCTTGTTAGATTACACTAACTAAAAATGTTTGAATTGCTGCACTCTACCATCTTCGTAGAAAAGCACCTGATTACTAGAACCGAAGTAGCTTATTTCATACAGTACAGTGGTAGGCAATGAAGATGTTTCTTTTCTAAACAAACTACTTTAGAAATGAGGCGAATCTAAGAAGTTGTACTTCTTGGTAGGTTACACAAACAAGGAAAGTTTGAAGTTGCTGAACTCAACCATCTTCGCAAAAAAGCAACTGATTCCTGGGACCGAACTAGCTTATTTCACACAATACAGTGTTCAGCAATGAAGATGTTTGTTTGTTTTCTAACAAACGACTTTAGAAATGAGGCAATTCTACTAAGTTGTATATCTTGTTAGATTACACAAACATGGAAAGTTTGAAGTTCGTGCACTCAACAGTCTTTGTAGAAAAGCAACTGATTCCTACAAACGAACTAGGTTATTTTATACAGTACTGTGTGAGGCAATGAAGATGTTTGTTTTCTAAAGAAACTACTTTAGAAATGAGGCGAATCTACTAAGTTATACATCTTGTTAGATTAAACAAACAAGGAAAGTTTGAAGTTGGTGCACTCAACCGTCTTCATAGAAAAGCAACTGATTCCTAGAACCGAACCAGCTTATTTCACACAATACAGAGTTCAGCAATGATGATGTTTGTTTTCTAAACAAACTCCTTTAGAAATGAAACGAAACTAGTAAGTTCTACATCTTTTTAGACTACACTCACTAGGAATGTTTAAACTTGCAGCACTCAACCACCTTTGTAGAAAAGCACCTGATTCCCAGAACCAAACTACCTTATTTCACACAGTACAGTGTTAGGCAATGAAGATGTTTGTTTCCTAAACAAAGTACTTTAGAAATGAAGCAAAACTAGTAAGTTGTACATCTTTTTAGATTACACTAACTAGGAATGTTTGAACTTGCTGCATTCAACCATCTTCATAGAAAAGCAACTGATTCCTAGAACTGAACTAGCTTATTTCACACAGAACAGTATTTGGCAATAAAGATGTTTGTTTTCTAAACAAACTACTTTAGAAATGAGGTGAAACTAGTAAGTCGTACATCTAGTTAGATTACACTAACTAGCAATGTTTGAACTTGCTGCACTCAACCACCTTTGTAGAAAAGCAACTAATTCCTAGTACTGAACTAGCTTATTTCACAAAATACAGTGTTCAGCAATGAAGATATTTGTTTTCTAAAGAAACTACTTTAGAAATAAAGTGAAAATAGTAGGTTGTATATCTTGTTAGAATACACTAACTAGGAATGTTTGAACTTCCTGCACTCTACCACCTTTGGAGAAAAGCAACTAATTCCTAGAACCGAACTAGCTTATTTCACATAGTACAGTGTTTGGCAATGATGATGTTTGTTTTATAAAGAAACTATTTTAGAAATGAAGTGAAACTTCTAGGTTGTACATCTTGTTAGATTACACAAACAAGTAAAGTTTGAAGTTGCTGCACTCAACCTTCTTCGTAAGAAAGGAACTGATTCATATAACCGAACTAACTTATTTCACACAGTACAGTGTTCGGCAATGAATATGTTTGGTTTCTTAACAAACTACTTTAGAAATGGAGCCAAACTAGTAAGTTGTACATCTTGTTAGACTACACTAACTAGCAATGTTTGAACTTGCTGCATTCAACCATCTCCTTTGAAAAGCAAGTGGTTCCTAGAACAGAACTTGCTTATTTCACACAGTACAGTGTTAGGCAAAGAAGACGTTTGTTTTCTAAACAAGGTACTTAAGAAATGAACTGAAACTAGGAAGTTGTACATCTTGATAGATTACACTAACTCGGAATTTTTGAACTTGCTGCACTCAACCATCTTCATAGAAAAGCAACTGATTCCTGGAACCGGACTAGCTTACTTCACGCAGTATAGTGTTCCACAATGAAGATGTTTGTTTTCTAAACAAACTACGTTAGAAATGAAGAGAAACTAGTAAGTTGTACATCTTGTTAGACTACACAAGCTAAGAATGTTTGAACTTTCTGCACTCAACCATCTTATTAGAAAACCAATTGATTCCTACAACCAAACTGGCTTATTTCATACAGTACAATGTCAGGCAATGAAGATGTTTGTTTTGTAAACAAACTAGTTTAGAAATGAAGCGAAACTAGTAACTTGTACATATTGTCAGGCTACACTAACTAGGAATGTTTGAACTTGCTGCACTAAACCATCTTCGTAGAAAAGCAACTGATTCCTAGAACCGAACTAGCTTATTTCACAAAGTACAGTGTTTGGCAATGAAGATGTTTCTATTCAAAACAAACAGCTTTAGAAATGAAGCAAAACTAGTAAGTTGCACATCTTGTTAGACTGCACTAACTCGGAATGTTTGAACTTGCTGCACTCAACCATCTTCGTACAAAAGCAACTGATTCCTAGAGCCGAAGTAGCTTATTTCACACTACACGCTTTGGCAATGAAGATGTTTGTTTTCTAAAGAAACTACGTTAGACATGATGAGAAACTAGTAAGTTGTACATCTTGTTAGACTACACTAAAAGGGAATGTTTGAACTTGCTGCATTCAAACATCTTCGTAGAAAAGTAACTGATTCCTAGAATGGAACTAGCTTATTACACACAGGACAGTGTTCTGCAAAGAAGGTGTGGGTTTTCTAAACAAACTACTTGAGAAATGAAGCGAAACTAGTAACATGTAAATCTTGCTAGGCTACACTAACTAGCAATGTTTGAAGTTGCTGCACTGAACCATCTTCGTAGAAAACCAACTGATTCCTAGAACTGAACTAGCTTATTTCACACAGTACAGTGTTTGGCAATGAAGATGAGTGTTTTCTAAAGAAACTACTTTAGAAATGAAGCGAAACTAGTCAGTTGTACATCTTGTTAGGCTACACTAACAGGGAATGTTTGAACTTGCTGCACTCAACCATCTTCGTAGAAAAGCAACTAATTCCTAGGACCGAACCAGCTTATTTGACACAGTACAGTGTTTCGCAATGAAGATGTTTGTTTTCTAAACAAACGACGTTAGAAATTAAGCGAAACCAGTACATTGTACATATTGTTAGACTACACTAATAAGGAATGTTTGAACTTGCTGCACTCAAACATCTTCGTAGAAATGCAACTGATGCTTTGAACCGAACTAGCTTATATCACACAGTATAATTTTTGGCAATGAAGATGTTTGTTTTCTAAACAAACTGCTTGAGAAATGAAGACAAAGTACTAAGTTGTACATCTTGTTAGACTACACTAACTCGGAATGTTTGAACTTTCTGCACTGAACCGTCTTCGGTGAAAAGCAACAGATTCATAGAACCGCACTAGCTTATTTCACACTGTACCGTCTTCGGCAATGAAGATGTTTGTTTTCTAAGCAAACTACGTTAGAAATGAAGCTAAACTAGTAGGTTGTACAACTTGTTAGTCTACCCTAACAGGGAATGTTTGAACTTGCTGCACTCAACCATCCACGTAGACAAGCAACTGCTTCTTTGAACCGAACTAGCTTATTTCACACAGTACAGTGTTTCGCAATGAAGATGTTTGCTTTCTAAACAAACTGCTTTAGAAATGAAGCAAAACTTGTAAGTTGTAAAACTTGTTTGACGACACTAACAGGGAATGTTTGAACTTGCTGCACTCAACCATGTTAGTAGAAAAGCAACTGATTACTAGAGCTGAACTAGCTTATTTCACACAGTACAGTGTTTGGAAATTAAGATGTTTCTTTTCTAAACAAACTACTTAAGAAATGAAGCGAAACAAGTAAGTTGTATATCTTTTTACACTACACTAACTCTGAATGTTTGAAATTGGTGCACTCAACCATCTTCGTAGAAAAGCCACTGATTCCTAGAACCGAACTAGCTTATTTCACACAGTACAGTGTTCGGCAATGATGATGTTTGGTTTCTAAACAAATTACATTAGAAATGAAGCGAAGTTAGTACATTGTGCATCTTGTTAGACTACACTAACGAGGAAAGTTTGAACTTGCTGCACTCAACCATCTTCGTAGAAAAGGAACCGATTCCTAGAACTGAACTAGCTTATTTCACACAGTACAGTGTTCGTTAATGAAGATGTTTCTTTTCTAAACAAGCTACGTTAGAAATGAAGCGAAGCTAGTACGTTGTGCATCTTGTTAGACTACACTAACGAGGAATGTTTGAACTTGCTGCACTCAACCATCTTCGTAGTAAGGCAACTGATTCCTACAAGTGAACTAGCTTATTTCATACAGTACAGTGTTAGGCAATGAAGATGTTTGTTTTGTAAACAAACTACTTTAGAAATGAAACGAAACTAGTAAGTTGTACATCTTCTTAGACTACACTAACTCGGAAGGTTTGAACATTGTACAGTAATCCATCTACGTAGAAAAGCTACTGATTCCTAGAACCGAACTGGATTATTTCAGACAGTACAGTCTTCGGCAATGAAGATGTTTGTATTCTAAACAAACTACTTTAGAAATGAACCGAAACTAGTAACTTGTACATCTAATTAGACTGCACTAATGAGGAATGTTTGAAGTTGCTGCACTCAACCATCTTCGTAGAAAAGCAACTGATTCCTAGAACCGAGATAGCTTACTTCACACAGTACAGTGTTCGCCAATGAAGATGTTTCTTTTCTAAAACAGCTACTTTAGAAATGAAGCAAAGCTAGTACGTTGTGCATCTTGTTAGACTACACTAACGAGGAATGTTTGAACTTGCTGAACTCAACCATCTTCGTAGAAAAGAAACTGATTCCTAGAACGGAATTAGTTTATTTCACACAGTACAATGTTCGGCAATGAAGATGTTTGTTTTCTAAACAAATTACGTTAGAATTGAAGCAAAACTAGTAAGTTGTACATCTTGTTAGATTACATTAAGAAGGAATGTTTGAAATTGCTACACTCAACCATCTTCGTAGAAAAGCAACTGATTTCTAGAACCCAACTAGCTTATTTCACACAGTACAGTCTTCGGTAATGAAGATGTTTATTTTCTAAACAAACTACTTTAGAAATGAAGCGAAATTAGTAAGTTGTACATCTTGTTAGACTACACTAACAGGGAATGTTTGAACATGCTGCACTCAACCATCTTCGTAGAAAAGCAACTGATTCCTAGAACCGAATTAGCTTATTTCACACAGTACAGTGTTCGGCAATGAAGATGTGTTTTTTCTAAAGAAACTACTTTAGAAATGGAGCGAACTAGTAAGTTGTACATCTTGTGTGACTACACTAACTAGCCATGTTTGAACTTGCTGCTATCAACCATCTTCGTTGAAAAGCAGCTCATTCCTAGAATAGAAATAGCTTATTTGACACAGTTCATTGCTCGACAATGAAGATGTGTGCTTTCTATACAAAGTACTTAAGAAATGAAATGAAACTAGCAAGTTGTACATCTTGCTAGATCACACTAATTAGGAATGTTTGAACTTGGTGCACTCAACCATCTTCGTAGAAGAGCAACTGATTCTTGGAACTGAACTAGCTTATTTCACACAGTACAGTCTTCGGCAATGAAGATGTTTGTTTTCTAAACAAACTACTTTAGAAATGAAGTGAAACTATTAAGTTGTACAAATTGTTAGACTACACTAACTATGAATGTTTGAACTTGCTGCACTAAACCATCTTAGTAGAAAACCAACTCATTCCTACAACCGAACTAGCTTATTTCATACAGTGCACTGTTAGGCAATGAAGATGTTTGTTTTGTAAACAAACTACTTTAGAAATGAAGCGAAACTAGGCAGTTGTACATCTTGTTAGACTACACTAACAGAATTTTTGAACTTGCTGCACTCAACCATCCTCGTAGAAAAGCAACTGACTCTTAGAATCGAACTAGCTCATTTCACGCAGTACAGTGTTTGGAAATGAAGATGTTTGTTTTCTAAACAAACTGCTTTAGAAATGAAGCGAAACTAGTAAGTTGTATATCTTGTTAGACTACACTAACTCGGAATGTTTGAACTGTTGCACTCAACCATCCTCGTAGAAAAGCCATTGATTCCTAGAACCAAACTAGGTTATTTCACACAGTACAGTGTTTGGCAATGAAGATGTTTGTTTTCTAAACAAACTACTTTAGAAATGAGGGGAAACTAGTCAGCTGTACATCTTTTTGGACTACACTAACAGGCAATGGTTGAACTTGCTGCACTCAACCATCTTCATAGAAAAGCAACTGATTCCTAGAACCGAACTAGCTTATTTCACACAGTACAGTGTTTGGCAATAAAGATGTTTGTATTCTTAACAAAGTACTTTAGAAATGAAATGAAACTAGTAAATTGTTCATCTTGTTAGATTACACTAACTAGGAATGTTTGAACATGCAGAACTCAACCGTCTTCGTAGAAAATCAACTGATTCCTAGAACCGAACTAGCTTATTTCACACAGTACACAGTTCGGCAATGAAGATGTTTGTTTTCTAAACAAATTACATTAGAATTGAAGCGAAACTAGTAAGTTGTACATCTTGTTAGAGTACACTAACAAGGAATGTTTGAGCTTGCTACACTCAACCATCTTCACAGAAAAGCAACTGATTCCCAGAACCGAACTAGCTTATTTCACACAGTACAATCTTCAGTAATGAAGATGTTTGTTTTCTAAACAAACTACTTTAGAAATGAAGCGAAATGAGTAAGTTCTACATCTTGTTAGACTACACTAACAGGGAATGTTTGAATTTTGCTGCACTCTACCGTCTTCGTAGAAAAGCAACTGATTCCTAGAACCGAACTAGGTTATTTCACACAGTACAGTGTTCGGTAATGAAGATGTTCCTTTTCTAAACAAGCTGCGTTAGAGATGAAGTGAAGCTAGTACGTTGTGCATCTTGTTAGACTACACTAACGAGGAATGTTTGAACTTACTGCACTCAACCATCTTCGTAGAAAGGCAACTGATTCCTACAAGTGAACTAGCTTATTTCATACAGTACAGTGTTAGGCAATGAAGATGTTTGTTTTGTAAACAAACTACTTTAGAAATGAAACGAAACTAGTAAGTTGTACATCTTGTTAGACTACACTAACTCGGAATGTTTTAACATTGTGCAGTAATCCCACTACGTAGAAAAGCTACTGATTCCTAGAACCAATCTAGATTATTTCAGACAGTACAGTCTTCGGCAATGAAGATGTTTGTATTCTAAACAAACTACTTTAGAAATGAAGCAAAACTAGTAGGTTGTACACCTAATTAGACTGCACTAACGAGGAATGTTTGAACTTCCTGCACTCAACCATCTTCGTAGAAAAGCAACTGATTCCTAAAACCGAGCTAGCTTACTTCACACAGTACAGTGTTCGCCAATGAAGATGTTTCTTTTCTAAACAAGCTACGTTATAAATGAAGCAAAGCTAGTACGTTGTGCATCTTGTTAGACTACACTAACGAGGAATGTTTGAACTTGCTGCACTCAACCATCTTCCTAGAAAAGCAACTGATTCCTAGAACCAAATTAGCTTATTTCACACAGTACAGTGTTCGGCAATGAAGATGTTTGTTTTCTAAACAAATTACGTTAGAATTGAAGCGAAACTAGTAAGTTGTACATCTTGTTAGATTACATTAACAAGGAATGTTTGAACTTGCTACACTCAACCGTCTTTATAGAAAAGCAACTGATTCCTAGAACCGAACTAGCTTATTTCACACAGTACAATCTTCAGTAATGAAGATGTTCATTTTCTAAACAAACTACTTTAGAAATGAAACGAAATGAGTAAGTTGTACATCTTGTTAGACTACACCAACAGGGAATATTTGAACTTGCTGCACTCAACCATCTTCGTAGAAAAGCAACTGATTCCTAGAACTGAACTAGGTTATTTCACACAGTACAGTGTTTGTCATTGAAGATGTTTGTTTTCTAAACGAACTACTTTAGAAATCAAGGGAAATTAGTCAGTTGTACATCTTGTTAGACTACACTAACAGGGAATGGTTGAACTTGCTGCAATCAACAATCGTCATAGAAAAGCAACTGATTTCTAGAACTGAACTAGGTTATTTCACACAGTACCGTGTTCCGCAATGAAGATGTTTGTTTTCTAAATAACCTACGTTAGAAATGAAGCGAAACTACTAAATTGTACATCTTGTTAGACTACACTAACAAGGAATGTTTGAACTTCCTGCACTCAACCGTCTTCGTAGAAAAGCAACTGATTCCCAGAACCAAACTAGGTTGTTTCACACAGTACACTGTTTGGCAATGAAGATATATGTTTTTTTAAACAAACTGGTTTAGAAATAAAGCAAAACTAATAAGTTGTACATCTTGTTAGACTACACTAACTTGGAATGCTTGAACTTGCTACACTCAACGATCTTCGTAGAAAAGCAACTGATTCCAAGAACCGAACTAGCTTAGTTCACACAGTACAATCTTCAGTAATGAAGATGTTTCTTTTCTAAAAAAACTACATTAGAAATGAAGCGAAATGAGTAAGTTATACATCTTCTTAGACTACAATAACAGGGAATGTTTGAACTTGCTGCATTCAACCATCTTCGTAGAAAAGCAACTGATTCTTAGAACCGAACTAGGTTATTTCACACAGTACAGTGTTTGGCAATGAAGATGTTTGTTTTCTAAACAAACTACTTTAGAAATGAAGGGAAACTAGTCAGTTGTACAACTTGTTAGACTACACTAACAAGGAATGGTTGAACTTGCTACACTCCACCATCTTCGTAGAAAAGCAAATGATTCCTAGAACCGAACTAGCTTATTTCACACAGTACAGTGTTCAGCAATAAAGATGTGTGTTTTCTAAACAAACTACTTTAGAAATGAAGCAAAACTAGTGAGGTGTACATCTTTTTAGACTACACTAAAAGGGAATGTTTGAACTTGCTGCACTCAATAGTCTTCGTTAAAAGCAATTGATTCCTAGAACCGAACTAGCTTATTTCACACAGTACAGTGCTCAGCAATGAAGATGTGTGTTTTCTAAACAAAGTACTTAAGAAATGAACTGAAACTAGTAAGTTGTATATCTTGTTAGATCACACTTTTTAGGAATGTTTGAACTTGCTGCACTCAACCATCTTCGTAAAAAAGCAACTGATTCCTACAAGCGAACTAGCTTATTTCATACAGTACAGTGTTAGGCAATGAAGACGTTTGTTTGTAAACAAACTACTTAGAAATGAATTGAAACTAGTAAGTTGTACATCTTGTTAGACTAAACTAACTCGGAATGTTTGAACATTCTGCTGTAATCCAACTACATAGAAAAGCTACTGATTCCTAGAACCGAACTACATTATTTCACACAGTACAGTCTTCGGCAATGAAGATGTTTGTATTCTCAACAAACTACTTTAGAAATGAAGCGAAACTAGTAAGTTGTACATCTTATTAGACTACACTAACTAGGAATGTTTGAACTTGCTGCACTCAACCATCTTCGTAGAAAGGCAACTGATTCCTAGAACCAAACTAGCTTATTTCACACAGTACACTGTTTTGCAATGAAGATATTTGTTTTCCAAACAAACGTTTGTTTACTAAACAAACTGCCTTATAAAGGAAGCGAAACTAATAAGTTATACATCTTGTTAGACTACACTAACTCGGATGTTTGAACTTGCTGCACTCAACCATCTTCGTAGAAAGGCCACTGATTCCTGGAACTGAACTGGCTTATTTCACACAGTACACTCTTCGGCAATGAAGATGTTTGTTTTCTAAGCAAACTACTTCAGAAATGAAGCCAAACTACTAAGTTGTACATCTTGTTAGACTACACTAACAGGGAATGTTTGAAATTGCTGCACTCAACCATCTTCGTAGAAAAGCAACTGATTCCTAGGAGTGAACTAGCTTATTTCACACTGTTTTCTAAACAAATTACATTAGAAATGAAGCGAAACTAGTAAGTTCTATATCTTGTTAGACTACACTAACAGGGAATGTTTGAACTTGCTGCACTCAACAATCTTTGTAGAAGAGCAACTTATTCCGAGAACCGAATTGGCTTATTTCACACAGTACAGTGTTTGCCAATGAAGATATTTGTGTTCTAAACAAGCTATTTTAAAAGTGAAGCGAAACTACTAAGTTCTACATCTTATTAGACTACACTAACTAGGAATGTTTGAACTTGCTGCACTCAACCATCTTCGTAGAAAAATAACTGATTCCTAGAAATGAACTAGCTAATTTCACACTGTGCAGTGTTTGGCAAAGAAGATATTTGTTCTCTAAACAAACTACTTTAGAAATGAAGTGAAACTAGTAAGTTTCACATCTTGTTAGACTACACTAACTCGGAACGTTTGAACATTCTGCACTAAACAATGTTCGTAGAAAAGCAACTGATTCCTAGAACCAAAATAGCTTTTTTCACACAGTACAGTCTTCGGCAATGAAGATGTTTGTTTTCTAAACAAATTACATTAGAAATGAAGCGAAACTAGTAAGTTGTACATCTTGTTAGATTACACTAACAAGGAATGTTTCAACTTGCTACACTCAACCATCTTCGCAGAGAAGCAACTGATTCCTAGTACCGAACTAGCTTATTTCACACAGTACAATCCTCCGTTATGAAGATGTTTGCTTTCTAAACAAAATTCTTTACAAATGAAGTGAAACTAGTAAGTTGTACATCTTGTTAGACTACACTAACAGAGAATGTTTGAAATGCTGCACTCAACCATCTTCATCGAAAAGCAACAGATTCCTAGAACCGAACTGGGTTATTTCACACAATGCAGTGTTTGGCAATGAAGATGTTTTTTTCTAAACAAACTATTGTAGAAATGAAGCGAATCTAGTAAGTTGTACATCTTGTTAGACTACACTAACTCGGAATATTTGAACTTTCTGCACTCAACAATCTTTGTAGAAAAGCAACTGATTCCTAGAACCAAACTAGGTTATATGATACAGTACAGTGTTTGACAATGAAGAGGTTTGTTTTCTAAACAAACTAGTTCAGAAATGAAGCAAAAATAATAAGTTTTACATCTTGTTAGACTATACTAAGACTATACTAACTTGTTGCATTCAACCATCTTTGTAGAAAAGCAACTGATTCCTAGAACCAAACTAGCTTATTTCACACAGTACAGTGTTCGTCAATGAAGATGTGTGTTTTGTAAACAAACTACTTGAGAAATGAAGTGAAACTAGTAAGTTGTACAACTTGTTAGACTGTGCTAACTAGCAATGTTTGAACTTGAGGAACTCAACCATCTGCATTGAAAAGCAAGTGATTCCAAGAACAAAACTAGGTTATTTCACATAGTACAGTGTTCGGCAATGAAGATGTTTGTTTTCTAAACAAAGTACTTAAGAAATGAACTGTAAGTAGTAAGTGGTACATCTTGTTAAATCACACTAGTTAGGAATGTTTCAACTTGCTGCACTCAACCATCTTCGGAGAAAAGCAACTGATTCTTGGAACCAAACTAGCTTATGTCACACAGTGCAGTGTTAGGCAATAAAGATATTTGTTTTCTCAACAACCTGCTTTAGAAATTAAGCGAAACTAGTAAGTTGTACATCTTCTTAGAATACACTAACTCGTAATGTTTAAACTTGTGGCACTCAACCATCTTTGTAGAAAAGCGACTGATTCCTAGAACCGAACTAGCTTATTTCACACAGTAAACTATTCGGCAATGAAGATGTGTGTTTTCTAAACAAACTTGTTTAGAAATGAAGCAAAACTAATAAGTTTTACATCTTGGTAGACTACACTAACTAAGAATGTTTGAACTTGCTGCACTCAACCATCTTCGTTGAAAAGGAACTGTTTCCTAGAACCGAGTTAGCTTAATTCACATAGTACAGTGTTTGGCAATGAAGATGTTTGTTTTCTAAACAAACTACTTCAGAAATTAAGCGAAACTAGTAAGTTTTACATCTTGTTAGACTACACTAATAGGGAATGTTTGAACTTGGTGCACTCAACCATCTTCATAGAAAAGCAACTGATTCCTAGAAACGAACTAGCTTATTTCACACAGTAAAGTGTTCGTCAATGAAGATGTGTGTTTTGTAAACAAACTACTTTAGAAATTAAGTGAAAATGAAGTGAAACTAGTAACTTCTACATCTTATTAGACTACACTAACTAGGAATGTTGAACTTGCTGCACCCCACCATCTTCGTAGAAAAGCAACTGATTCCTAGAAACGAACTAGTTTATTTCACACTGTACAGTGTTTGGCAAAGAAGATATTTGTTTTCTAAACAAACTACTTTAGAAATGAAGTGAAACTAGTAATTGCACATCTTGTTAGACTACACTAACTCGGAATCTTTGAACATTCTGCTCTAATCCATGTTTGTAGAAAAGCAACGGAGTCCTAGAACCGAACTAGCTTATTTCACACAGTACAGTCTTCGGCAATGAAGATGTTTGTTTTCTAAGCAAATTACATTAGAGATGAAGCAAAACTAGTAAGTTGTACATCTTGTTAGACTACACTAACAAGAAATGTTTCAACTTGCTGCACTCAACCATCTTTATAGAAAAGGAACTGATTCATAGTACCGAACTAGCGTATTTCACACAGTACAATCCTCTGTAATGAAGATGTTTGCTTTCTAAACAAACTACTTTACAAATGAAGCGAAAATAGTAAGTTGTACATCTCGTTAGACTACACTAACAGAGAATGTTTGAAATGGTGCACTCAACCATCATCGTAGAAAAGCAACAGATTCCTAGAACCGAACTAGGTTATTCCACACAGTACAGTGTTCAGCAATGAAGATTTTCTTTCTAAACAAACTATTTTAGAAATGAAGCGAAACTAGTAAGTTGTACATCTTGTTAGACTACACTAACTCGGAATATTTGAACTTGCTGCACTCAACCTTCTTCGTAGAAAAGCAACTGATTCCTAGAACCGAACTAGGTTATTTGATACAGTACAGTGTTTGACAATGAAGATGTTTGTTTTCTAAACAAACTAGTTCAGAAATGAAGCGAAACTAATAAGTTTTACATCTTGTTAGACTATACTAAGAATGTTTTAACTTGCTGCATTGAACCATCTTCGTAGAAAAACAACTGATTCCTAAAACCGAACTAGCTTATTTCACACAGTACAGTGTTCGTCAATGAAGATGGGTGTTTTGTAAACAAACTACTTTAGAAATTAAGTGAAACTAGTAAGTTGTGCATCTTGTTAGACTGCACTAACTAGCAATGTTTGAACTAGATGCACTCAACCATCTTTGTTGAAAAGCAAGTGATTCCTAGAACAAAACTAGGTTATTTCACATAGTACAGTGTTCGTCAATGAAGATGTTTGTTTTCTAAACAAGGTACTTAAGAAATGAACTGAAAGTAGTAAGTTGTATATCTTGTTAGATCCCACTAATTAGGAATGTTTCAACTTGCTCCACTCAACCATCTTCAGAGAAAAGCAACTGATTCTTGGAACCAAACTAGCTTATGTCACACAGTGCAGTGTTAGGCAATGAAGATGTTTGTTTTCTAAACAACCTGCTTTAGAAATTAAGCGAAACTCGTAAGTTGTATATCTTGATAGACTACACTAACTCGGAATGTTTAAACTTGCAGCACTCAACCATCTTCGTAGAAAAGCGACTGATTCCTAGAACCGGACTACCTTATTTCACACAGTACAGTGTTCAGCAATGAAGATGTGAGTTTTCTAAACAAACTTATTTAGAAATGAAGCGAAACTAATAAGGTGTACATTTTGTTAGACTAAACTAACTAAGAATGTTTGAACTTGCTGCATTCAACCATCTTTGTAGAAAAGCGACTGATTCCTAATACCGAAATAGCTTATTTCACTCAGTACAGTGTTCGGCAATGAAGATGTGAGTTTTCTAAACAAACTACTTTAGAAATGAAGCTAAACTAGTAAGTTGTACATCTTTTTGGACTACACTAAATAGCATTGTTTGACCTTGCTGCACTCAACCATATTCGTAGAAAAGCAACTGATTCGTAGGAGCGGACTAGCTTATTTCAAACAGTACACTGTTTGTCAATGAATATGTTTGTTTTCTAAACAAAGTACGTAAGAAATGAACCGCAACTATTAAGTTGTATATCTTTTTAGATCACACTAATTAGGAATGTTTGAACTTGCTGCACTACACCATCTTTGTAGAAAAGCAACTGATTCCTAGAACCGAACTACCTTATTTCACACAGTACAGTGTTTGGAAATGAAGATGTTTGTTTTCTACACAAACTCCTGTAGAAATGAAGCGAAACTAGTAAGTTGTACTTCTTGTTAGACTACACCAACTAAGAATGTTTGAAATTGCTGCACTCAACCATCTTACTAGAAAAGCAACTGTTTCCTAGAACTGAACTAGCTTATTTCATACAGTACAGTGTTAGGCAATGAAGATGGTTGTTTTGTAAACAAACTACTTTAGAAATGAAAAGAAACTAGTAGGTTGTACATCTTGTTAGACTACACTAACGGGGAATGTTTGAACTTGCTTCACTCAACCATGTTCGTAGAAGAGCAACTGTTTACTAGAACCAAACTGGCTTATTTCACACAGTACAGTGTTTGGCAATGAAGATGTGTGTTTTCTAAAGAAACGATGTTAGAAATGAAGCGAAATTAGTAGGTTGTACATCTTGTGAGACTACACTAACTAAGAATGTTTGAACTTGCTGCACTAAACCATCTTCATAGAAAAGGAAATGATTACTAGAACCGAACTAGCTTATTTCACACAGTACAGTGTCCAGCAATGAAGATGTGTGTTTTCTAAACAAACTACTTTAGAAATGAAGTGAAACTTGTAAGTTGTATATCTTGTTAGACTACACTGACTAGCAATGTTTGAACTTGCTGCATTCAACCACCTTCGTTGAAATGCAAGTGATTCCTAGAACAGAACTTGCTTATTTCAAATATTAAAGGATTCGGAAAGGAAGATGTTTGTTTTCTAAACAAAGCACTTAAGAAATGAACTGAAACTAGTAAGTTGTACATCTTGTTAGATCACACTAATTAGGAATGTTTGAGCTGGCTGCACTCAACCATCTTCGTAGAAAAGCAACTGATTCCTGGATCCAAACTAGCTTATTTCACACAGTACAGTGGTCGGCATGAAGATGTTTGTTTTCTAAACAAACTATTTTAGAAATGAAGTGAAACTAGTAAGTTGTACATCTTGTTAGACTACACTAACAGGGAATGTTTGAACTTGCTGCACTCAACCCTCTTTGTAGAAGAGCAACTGATTGCTAGAACTGAACTGGCTTATTACACACAGTACAGTGTTTGCCAACGAAGATATTTGTTTTCTAAACAAACTATTTTAGAAATGAAGCGAAACTAGTACCTGCTACATCTTATCAGACTACACTAACTAGATATGTTTGAACTTGATGCACTCAACCATCTTCGTAGAAAAGAACTGATTCCTAAAAACGAACTAGCTTATTTCCCACAGTACAGTGTTCGGCAATGAAGATGTTTGTTTTCTAGACAAACTACGTTAGAAATGAAGAGAAACTAGCAAATTGTACATCGTGTTAGATTACACTAACAAGGAATGTTTGAACTTGGAGCACTCTACCATCTTCGTAGAAAAGCAACTGATTCCTAGAACCAAACTAGCTTATTTCACACAGTAAAGTGTTGGGCAATGAAGATGTTTGTTTTCTAAACAAACTGCTTTAGAAATTAAGCAAAACTAGTAAGTTGTACATCTTGTTAGACTACACTAACTAAGAATGTTTGAACTTGCTGCACTAAACCATCTTCGTAGAAGAGCAACTGATTCAGAGCACTGAACTGGCTTATTTCACACTTTACACTGTTTGCCAATGAAGATATTTGTTTTCTAAACAAACTATTTTAGAAATGAAGCGAAACTCGTAACTTCTACATCTTATTAGACTACACTAACTGGTAATGATTGAACTTCCTGCACTCAACCATCTTTGTAGAAAAGCAACTGATTCCTAGGAGCGAACTAGCTTATTTCACACAGTACAGTGTTCGGCAATGAAGATGTTTGTTTTATAAACAAATTACTTTAGAAATGAAGCGAAGCTAGTAAATTGTACAACTTGTTAGATTGCACTAACAAGGAATGTTTGAACTTGCTGCACTCAACCATCTTCGTTGAAAAGCAACTGATTCCTTGAACCGAACTAGCTTATTTCACACAGTACAGTCTTCGGCAATGAAGATGTTTGTTTTCTAAACAAACTACTTTAGAAAAGAAGCGAAACTAGTAAGTTGTACATCTTGTTAGACTACACTAATAGGGAATGTTTGAACTTGCTGCACTCAACCATCTTCGTAGAAAACCAACTGATTCCTAGAACTGAACAACCTTATTTTACAGTACAGTGTTTGGCAATGAAGATGTTTGTTTTCTAAACAAACTGCTTTAGAAATGAAGCGAAACTAGTAAGGTGTACATCAATTTTGAAAGAAGATGTGTATTTTCCAAACAAACTTGTTTAGAAATGAAGCGAAACTAATAAGTTTTACATCTTGTTAGACTACACTAACTAAGAATGTTTGAACTTGCTCCACTCAAACATCTTCGTAGAAAAGCTACTGATTCCTAGAACCAAACTAGGTTATTTCACTCAGTACAGTGTTCGGCCATGAAGATGTGTGTTTTCTAAACAAACTCCTTTAGAAATGAAGCGAAACTTGTAAGTTGTACATCTTGTTCAAATACACTAACTAGCAATGTTTGAACTTGCTGCACTCAACCATCTTCGTTTGAAAAGCAAGTGATTCCTGGAAGAGAACTTGCTTATTTCACACAGTACAGGGTTCAGCAATGAAGATGTTTGTTTTCTAAACAAAGTAGTTAAGAAATGAACTGAAACTGGTAAGTTGTAAATCTTGTTAGATCACACTAATTAGGAATGTTTGAACATGCAGCACTAAAACATCTTCGTAGAAAAGCAACTGATTCCTGGATCCGAACTAGCTTATTTCACACAGTACAGTGTTCAAACCCAATGAAAAGATGTTTGTTTTCTAAACAAACTATTTTAGAAATGAAGCGAAACTAGTACCTTGTACATCTTGTTAGATTACACTAAATAAGAATGTTTGAACATGCTGCACTAAAAACATCTTCGTAAAAGCAACTGATTCTCAGGAGCGAACTAGCTTATTTCATGCAGTACAGTGTTTGGCAATGAAGATGTTTGTTTTCTAAACAAACCACTTTAGAAATGAAAGCGAAACTAGTAGGTTGTACATCTTGTTACACTAACTAATAGGGAATGTTTGAACTTGCTGCACTCAACCATCTTCATGGAACAGCAACTGATTCCTAGAAGCGAACAAGCTTATTTCACACAGTACAGTGTTTGGCAATGAAGATGTTTGTTTTCTAAACAAACTATTTTAGAAATGAAGTAAAACTAGTAACTTGTACATCTTATTAGACTACACTAACTAGGAATGTTTGAACTTGCTGCACTAAACCATCTTCATGGAAAAGCAACTGATTCCTGGATCCGAACTAGCTTATTTCACACAGTACAGTGTTTGGCAATGAAGATGTTTGTTTTCTAAACAAACTACTTTAGAAATGAAGCGAAACCAATAAGTTGTACACACTAACTTGTTAGACAACACTAACTAAGAATGTTTGAACTTGTTGCACTCAACCATCTTCGTGGAAAAAGCAACTGATTCCTAGAACCGAACTAGCTTATTTCACACAGTACAGTGTTTGGCAATGAAGATGTTTAATTTCTAAACACACTACTTTAGAAATGAAGCGAAACTAGTAAGTTGTACATCTTGTTAAACTGCACTAACTAGCAATGTTTGAACTTGGTGCACTCAACCATCTTTGTTGTAAAGAAGTCATTCCTAGAACAGAACTTGCTTATTTCACTCAGTACAGTTTTCAGCAATGAAGATGTTTGTTTTCTAAACAAAGTACTTAGGACATGAACTACAACTAGTAAGTTGTACAGCTGGTTAGATCACACTAATTAGGAATGTTTGAACTTGCTGCACTAAACAATCTTCCTAGAAAAGCAACAGATTCCTGGAACCGAACTGCTTATTTGACACAGTACCGTTTTCGGCTATGAAGACGTTTGTTTTCTATGGAAACTACTTTAGAAATGAAGCGAAACTAATAATTTTTACATCGTGTTAGACTACACTAACTAGGAATGTTTAAACTTGCTGTACTCAACCTTCTTCGTGGAAAAGGAACTGATTCCTGGGAGCGAACTAGCTTATTTCACACAGAACAGTGTTTGGCAATGAAGAAGTTTGTTTTCTAAACAAATTACGTTAGGAATGAAGTGAAACTAGTAAGTTGTACATCTTGTTAGACTACACTAAGAGGGAATGTTTGAACTTGCTGCACTCAACCATCTTCGTAGAATAGCAATTGATTCCTACAACCAAACTGGCTTATTTCACACACTACAGTGTTTGGCAATGAAGATATTTGTTTTCTAAACAAACTATTTTGGAAATGAAGTAAAACTAGTAACTTCTAC